>JANKKB010030189.1:36577-73731 GCA_026225775.1 Bursera palmeri
ATAGTTTTTTTTTTTTTTTTTTTTGTACAATCATGAAGGGGGCCTCTCTATTAATTTTTTTATGTCCACAGCCACAATTAGTAAATTTTGAATACAAAGCAAAGATTGAAGAGGCAGATGTGATTCGCAATTTACATGCAACTAAGCTCAAGTTCATGATCACCCCATATGTGGACAAAGTTTACACTTATTCCATCTTATTCATCCAAAAGAAAAATTTTACAAGTTCTCAACCATGTTTCTTCATGGTTATCATTACCACTATAAGTACCCACATACGACTATTAATTTAATTATCTCTCGGCGCTTTCCTACCCATCTCCACTTGGCTGTCGATACTTCACACGAAACCCTAAATCTAATAAAATATAAAGATATACCGACAATTAAATCATTAGTCTAACTAAGAAAAAATGTAATCATCTAAGTGGAAATTTAGTTTTTTGTATATGTGGAAGATGAAGCTTAGTAACCAACATAGAATAGTTGAGAACCGGGCAATTTAGAGACAGAGTTGAACCCACAAGACCACAAGCAGTTAACAGCACATGGGCTTGTGTATGGATGTGTATCGAGTTTTCATTTCTAAATCTAATCGATCTTCTGTGTCTTTAATAATTTGCAGGTTGGACGGCCATAAACAGTATAGGAAAAATGGTTATTAGCTAGCTAGCATGAATTCATAGTGGCCAAGTTAGCTCTTTTACGCATTCATATCATATCCATATCACATGTATATATGCTGCCACCTGCTTTATGATCTTGGTCTGCCGACAACATGACTATTAAACTTGATCGATGTGGCTACGTACGTGCTAGTAGGAAACTTGGACGATGATGATCAAGGTGATGTGGGTACACACACTTGCTTTGCTAGAATCCAAATACCCAACTATATATAAGACAAAACAAATTGTATATATATGACCACGAATACACAACTAGTGTGATTGAGTTCAAGGTCAACTAGTTCATGATGAGAGTAGAAAATCCAAACTTGAACTTGTTGATATTCAAGGAAGTAATTTCCGGTAGGTAACTCAGAAGGACTAAAGCCTTTTCAAATTTGTCGACTTGGAATTTGGCATCTGCCAACTTCTGTACTTCATGGCAGAAACTGAACAAGGTAAGCAAATATCAGGAAACTGTATATATACATCTCTCATCGTGATTCATGAGTTGGATACATAGTCAACACAGTATAATTATAGTTTACAAGGGCTTAATTTTTTTTATTTTTTATTTTTAATTACTATTATTTTATATATATAAGAACAAAATTGTGTTAATTAATGTAATGGGTACATAAATATATATCTGTATACTTTGTAAAGTTTCAACCCTTTTATTCTATTTAATAGAAACTTAATTCAATCGGAAATAATGACCTCCAACAACCCATTTGACCTCCATAGAAGATATGAGTCAATACCAATATGTAATGCCTGATGCTTTTAAAATAGTATAAATATATTTTATATTAGAAAATTAATGTAGCATTTGCAAACGTCAATTAAGGTCCTCCTCACTCTCAGTGCTCTTGTCAAGGGGCATTAATATAATCAAATCTCAAAGGCCAAAAAAGACAAAGCAAAAGTTACCAATCAGAGCATTTTGTCCCATTGCATGACTTTTCATCCACGCCCGAATGGCTCCAAATTTAACTCCAGAACTGATGTTTATAATAAGCTTAAAATTTCTTTTCCTGATTGCGCCACCATGAAAATATAAATTATATAGTATTTTATTATTAATCAAAAAATAAATAAATAAAATGTCTTTAGAGATTTGGGCCTATTGAAGAGACATGATCCAGCCCAATAGAGTTGGAATGGATGCCCAAAGAAATTCAAAGACTAGTTAGCTCCCCTTGCCACTTGAACTGGATTTCGATTCTATGTTTGGTATCCAACTATCTGGGAAGCTGCGTTGTAACTAAGCGGTTAACGGTCTTGTAATAGCACGTGAATAGAGCGCATAAAAAGGGGAAAACTTTTTATTTGTATTTCGTGTTTCATTTAATGCGAACGGATTCTTTTCTCATGATATTATAAGGAAAATATTTTGGAAGATTTTCATTGGTTCGTTCATTAATGCTTAAACTTCCTGAGAGCCTATATAAACGCGACACACTTCGACTCAACTCTCTGCATTGTTCAACTGTTAAGAGAGTTGAAAGAGTTGAGTTCTTCAATGGCTCCTCCTGAGTTGCAAAAGAAGAGCCGCACAGGCAAGAAGAAGTTGGCTGTTGGTGGCAAGTCTGGTAAAGGTGACTTCAAGAAGAGGAAAACGACTTTGAAGAACAAAGCTCGCCAATTGCAGACATTGTGTGATGTGAAGGTTTGTATGGTCTGTTTTGGGTCTGATGGGGAGGTGGTAACGTGGCCAGAGAACAAAGCTGAAGTTCATGGTATAATCAATGAGTTCAGAGGAATGCTTGGTGGGGAAGCGAAAGTGAAAGCTAAGCAGGACAATCTTTCAAGCTTTTTAGGTACTTACGGGAAGAAAATTGAAGGGAAGTTGAAGAAGAGGAAGGAATTACCTGATGAAGGAGGGAAGAATGAGGCATTGAACAAAGTGCTTTCTGGTTGGGAAACTAAGTTGAGCGAGCTGTCGGAGGGGGGTTTGAGGGGTTTGTGTAATTACTTGGATTCCAAGCTACAGAATTTGAGAGAGAGAATTGGGTTGCTTCGGTTCAAGGAGAATGAAAACTTAATCCAGGTTTACAATGGAGATAATTTAGAGCCTAATATGTATTTGGAAGAGCGTCACCAACCATTATTTCCTCTGCAACTTGGTGTTGGTGAATGTTATTCCTTTGATCAACCCGTAGATGTTGAAAGCACCAATTTTTTGTTGGGTGAAAATTCTAATGATAAACAACTAATTCTTCTTAACCACGTTGATAATTCAGAGCCTAACATCTGTTCAAACGAGTGTCACCAAACATCATTGCCTCTTTTGTTACTTGATGAATGCAGCACAAGCGGGCTTTCGGTTGAAAATTCCAACGATTTTTCTACGGCAAATATGGATAGCAATCGTCTTGTTAACAATTATTTTCCTTACGCACATTGGAATTTTAGTGTACAAGAAGGATTTGGTTCCCTAGAAGAGATATTTCATCCCTTCCATCCCATGTTTCCATAACCATTCTTTGGTAGTGATATAAACTTTTGCTTTTGTTTTTCTTCGTAGGTTTTATGCTTGTATAGCCCAATTTTCGCAATTATTGGGAAATTTGCCCAATTTTCGCAATTATTGGGAAATTTGCCCATTTTTCGCAATTATTAGGAAATTTGCCCAATTTTCACAAATATTTTTTCTGTTAGCTTGAGTATCGCATTTTTGGTGTTGCAATTTGGTGCCCATAATAGCCTCTATTACAATTTGAGGTGACGATCTTTGACCAATATATGCTCACTTGTGCTTTCCTTTTTCCTATTGCCTGCTCGGAATCTTTTAAAACAGTTTGATGGGCAATTGGGCATCGAAAAGATGTGTGGACTGAGTTACATAGTCTCCATGATTAATGTATAGATAGGAAGCACAGATATAAACGGTTCTCTGCATTAATCTGTTACAAGAGTAGTGTTACATAGATATAAAAAACAAAATGAAGGCTACTTCGAAATCTCAAGCGATATTTGATATACTCTTTCCTCAACTATGACATGAGATTCTCCAGGAATAAGACAGCCATCAACATGGAAAAGAGTTTTGATAACTAAATCAAGATTTGCTTTATTATTCTATCTTTTTGTAAGCAGTAATCACATGACATTTTTTTAATGAAAACTATACAAATGAAGATAAAAAGGAAAGGATTACAAAGAATTTATTTTATATAACAATGTTTTCAGCTAGCAATTTCCAATGCCAACCTCATTCATTTAACAGGTATGCAATCTACAATTTATTGCATGACTGACGTCAAATATCTCAGCTTCACGTGAGTCAGCAGATTTCTAAACAGACCTTTGGCTCTTAAGTCTCTCATTCTTTGCACAATCCTCCTGAAACTTACAAAGCAGCAATATAGAGAATATCAGAAATTTGGTGCTGATCAGGACGATGAAGAGAGTCCAGTTAGATTATTGAGTTGTATATTGTAACTTAAGTTGATTAGTAACCAAAGATGACAGAAAATGAAATGATAAGGAGAATCGGATATATCATTTGTATACAGTGATTTATATTTCAATCAACAGAGTAAATGAAACAAGTATTTGTGAAGTAATGTTCTGTCAATATACACACCATATTCAAGTCCCTTATTAATAAGTATTGAAGGAGGCATTGTGTATCTGCCACTGTATATCACTGAAATACACCCTGATGAAAATATCTTTGGAAAAATAAGGAAAAAAAAAAGTGAAACTAGGATTGGACTATAAAAGATAGATACTGTTTGTCTCCGCTCCTATAATACTATAAAAAGTAACATGTAGTTCTTTACTGTTGAGGTACCCTTGCCTTCTTCAGAATACACACTAGATAACAACAATTTATCAGTGACAAATGTATATATCATATAAGTTATGCATTCTGCTGCTATAAAAGTTGTTTATAACTAGTTTAGCTTGCAACTACAGACTACAGTTGCTACCTCAAAAGCTTTTAGGAGATAACACCAACGTCTTTGCTCTGCAATTGCTGCAGCATCCCTCTCCTGAGAGTATCACAAGCCTTCTGCTCTTCTCTTTATCCAACTTGCACCTCCTCTAGCTTCTGTACAAAATAGGCAAAAGCAAAGACTGCCTCAATGTGCCGGTGGTATCTTTATATAGGCATTAACAGAAGTTAAAGAGAGAATAAGGATGTGCTTTGACTATTTAGACTTGGCCAAAATGTAACATACAGGTTAAAGATGAGATAGACAAAATAAAATCTTGTGATTCTAAGAAATCTTTCATGCCTGCAAGGAGAAATTGGTATAACTGTTGTTTCTTTGCCAGCCCAATAAACAAAATAAAGCTGTTTGGTGCATACTTTCAATTCGCAACATAATCTTTTATGAACTACATCAAGCCGCTGATCCTTTAACATCTCCACAAGGAACAAATTGAAAAATGTTTCCATTTCCCTGGTTCATGTACGAGAAAAAGAAGTTACCTGTTGGTTGCCTTTCACAATCTTCTCCATTAAATCAATTAGTTTCATGCGACCATCACTGCTAGTAATGGCATCTTGAAAACTACACGAAATTCGGTGCAAAATAAGTCAGTAAAAGTGAGGATCAGTCACAGACAGGATTTGTATTCTCCTAAACAGTACAAGACATACCCTAATTCATTGACTTGAAGAAGGACTAGCAATCCCAAAGAGAACTTCAGTAGAATTAATGATCTCAAGTCTCAACCGTAACAAACAACTTAAATGTATCGATCAACAAAAACTCACAATTTGGCTTATACCTGTGAACTTATGGAGTTCAACAAAGAAGCTTCCTTTAGCATCGACCCTTTAATTTCCAAAAGAGCATTATAAGTCGCACAGTATTTCTGGGTTTTTTTTTTTTTTTTAATGTTTTTCCTGTATATTTCGGAAAAAAACCAACAAGTTTTGTCACAAATGGCTACTAAAGACCAACATATATAATCAAACATATCTTCAACAAAAACACATTTTATATTAGAGCCTGGATTTAAGCATACGATTCTGAAAACCGGCATTCATGCCTGCAAAGACCTGCCTGCAAAAGACCCACAAAACCAATTGTTCAACCACACTATACATTCCCTAGTTATAAAAAAAGTAAAAATTTTGGTTCGAACATTTTAATATATAGTAATATTTTTCAACCTCAAAAACCCAAATTAGTTACAGCAAAAGAATTGATTACTACCAGTTAACCGTTACCTACCGAAGTTAGATACTTTTAGTTGGGCCAAAAGCTTAATATAAGTTTAAGATCATCTCAGTACAGAAAATAAAAAAGAGGCATACTGGATGATTTCTGAATGAGATGGCACATCTCCAAGTTGTCGCTTTATAGAGAGAACATCTCTTAGTCCAGCTGCAAGTTCCTACCAGAAATCCGCCACATTATAATGTAATATATATAACTGATATTGCTAAGTCCCTGCATATATTTACTATCTTAGCTAAATCTAGTTCCTTACTGATTCACTCAGCTCACCAGAGAGAGTGTTGCAGTCACAGCCTGCCACCAACTTTTCCTCCAATGCAGTGGTTTCACCTTCCTTTCAGATCGTTTTGCATTACAATTAGACTGGAATTCAGATTCCTGCCTCTCCAAAGCATTTAAAACTTATAATATTTATTTCAAATAAGTCATAAATAAACAATGCTAGAAAAATAACCAAAAAAGAGACCAAAACAAAAAAAAATCAAGCAAAAGATACCTTCAATGTCTCCTGAGCTGATTTCATTTTCTGAATTCTTCACTTGGAATCCTTCTAACTGATTCTCTCTCGCAAAAGTTGAGGCTGAGTTTCGATGTCAAGGTCTAGAGTTTGCCAAGCATCAAGAGAGTCTCGACATTCATTGATTTTAAAGCTGCTGCTTTTACTGTACAGGCCGAATCGAAGTTTAACAAGGTTTAATGGAGCGTTAAGAATTGGAAGTTATGTGAATTTTAGATGGCCGAAATATCGGTTTTCGGGCGGGGATGAATTCGAGAAGATGAAGAGGACTAGTCCACTCGGTCATGGGCTCCAACTCAACTCAGTCCTGATGCTCAATCAACGGGCCTCCCTGTTTGTATAGTAACAGGCTCCAAGGTTCAAAGGATCGAATCTGTGTGGAAATTGGGCCTTCATTGGACCTCTTAGGTTGGATTAGTACTGCTAAAAGGACCCACTAAGTACTAAATTCCCTAATGCCCATAGATTCTCTCTTTCTATCTGATTATTAGACGTGATAACTTTAAAATTTTGACTTGTTTTACATTAAATTCGGTTGATTGAATGTGAATCTAATAAGGTTGATTAAGGATTAAAGATGAAAGGAACTTTTCACAACAAACTACCAATCAATAAGCATTTACACCAAATATGAATTTAAGGGATACAAGTCAGAGACATTGAACAGGTCCAGCGTGCACGACAACAAGCACTTCCTGGTGGCACCAGCGATCAAATAATGGCATGGAATAACTTTTGGGCTTGTTCCCGCTTCTCGCATTCGAAGGAGCACAGAATAAGCTGCATCTACACTAACAAAATGACTCTCTCTTTCTCCCTTTCTTTGTTTCTTGCTTTTGGGTTCGTTCAAATGGAAGCAGGCTACGCAATAGTATTTAAAGCATCACAACCGCCCAAAGCTAGCAGCTCATGAGCTTCTTGACGTGAAGCAAACAACTCTTCAGCTAGTGTTTTCTTATGGAAAGCCAGCCTCGTGCTGGCTGTACGGGTTCAACTCAAGTGGCCTAAAGGCCACGTGTGTTACATTCTATATATTGCTGGTTTGATTTTCATTTTTTTTTTTTTTCAGGAGGAATGTGCAATGCATAAGAGACTTCACGGCCAAAGGTCTATGTAGAAATCTATTGTCTCATGAGAAGTTGAGATATTTAAGCATCCCTCATGCAATATTGTGTTAGTTGGCATTAGAAACTGCTAGCAGAAAAACATTGTTTCGTAAAATATTTGTTGTCGGGAGGTTTTGGATGCCTCCATGACCAACACTATTTTATCCTCATGTTTTCCCTCGTTCTTGAAATCTAAGAAATGAACACACGTTAGAAAGTAGATCAGCCTGTCTCCGATGATCAAGTCAATTCTTGAAGATGACAAGGTTTTTTGGTATCTCTCTATACTTAATGAGGATTGACGGAAGTACTAGTTAGGATTACTTACCTTCAACATGGAATCACAGCCTGGAGATTAATCATGTACAGAGAAACCATTCTAATCACAATGGATATGCTCACTCTATTGTCTCTTAATCTAATATTGTATATATGCACGCTCTTTGGTTTAGTCTTTGAACGTGAATTAAACGTACGTAACTGCTCATTTCAACACAACTACTATTAATAGTTGTTTAATTCAAATAAGCAACTGCTATAAGCAGTTGTATTATATGAGCTTGAGCGTGGGTTATTGGATAACCCATGATGGGTGCCTATCCCAAGTCTAACAAGTACTAAGGGCTTTCAAAGGGTTTTAAGTGCTCTGATTTCAATTTGTAGAAGACATAGTATATCTTCCTTCCTTTTTATCATGATATGACCTTGTTATATGGAAGGTTTGTGGTTGGTACGATTCCCTTCTTTTGCCTTTTGAAATTTGTTCATTTTCCATTGGATCATACTCTTAAGCAAATAATTTGTGATTAGTGGATGACAGTATACAAAAGGTTATCCTCTCTGGTAAATATCTATAGTATTAAATACGTCGAAATTACAACCCATAGTTCTTTATTAAGAATGGGACAAGATGGCCGAAAGCCATGGTAATTTCCTGCGGGAATTGAATGGGTAAGAAAACTTGGACATCTGTCATAAAACTTCACTGCAACACTCACTTTTTTAGTTTCACCGCCTGAAAATAATTATATTTTAGTACAATTTATCTCTACTGAGAAAAAAATTTAATAGGATAAAAACTTGTAAGAAAATACAATTATACGATGAAATTTAAAGTGATATTAGACCACAACTCCCTCGTTACCTTATTAGGAAAACCATGTGATGTGTCCAATTAATAATTCCTTTTCAAACCTTGAGGGCAAGCTCTAGTGGAACATTCAAAGAATGTGGAATTCGATTTCCTTTCCACTACCATAAAAAAATCTACCACTTTACAAGATAGAACATACAAATTTATTCATGTCTTTATATGCATCGACCAACGAAAATAGCAATTAAAACATAAACTTCATATGAAACATAATAATAGATAATTCAAGAAAACAAAAACTTAAATAGTAACTGGAATTTTCTGATTCCTAAATCAGTCATTATCTTGGAAAAAATCTGCAATGTTAAGATAGGTGATTTCCTCTTTTATTCAAGTCTTCAAGTAAATTTGCCTCTATTTCCTTCCCTTAGTTTTTTTTTTTTTTTTTTTGGGTATTTTGTAAATATTTAACTACNCTTCAAGTAAATTTGCCTCTATTTCCTTCCCTTAGTTTTTTTTTTTTTTTTTTTTTGGCTATTTGGTAAAGATTTACCTAGTGTTGGGAGTAGGACAATTTCTTGCCAGTGACCTTTTATAATACATCTATTGCAAATATCTTCATCATTCTTGAATGGTCTTTTTTTTTTTCCTTCCTTTTTGTCTTCGGAATCGTCTTTCTTATGATGGTCCTCCTTATTGTTCTGATGATCAATAAAGGAGGAAGGGTTCAATTTATAAGCACAATAACTGCTAGGCCCACCAATAATATTTGAACAAACAACCATATGCTTTGTCCTTCCGTTTCTTCTCCTCTTCAAGCCAAGATGTAATAGAAGTTACATATGGAAAGTGGAGAAAGATCAAAGCTACATATGACAATGGTTGTGAATAAAAGAGTGACGTTAAGATAAAAGGCCACCTAGGTATGTTGTAATTGGGTGGGAGTCCATCTTAACATGTGCATATAAAAGAAACGCAGGTATTTCCTCCCTTTCATCTCATGTTTCCATAGCCATTCTTTAGTGATGCAAAGTTTTGCTTTGTTTTATCCAATGAATTTTAGCTATTCTTTAGTGATGCCAAGTTTTGCTTATGTTTTTTGTAATGGATTTTACTCTTATATATATAGTTCTTTTGAGTTTAATCTAAACCAAGGAAATGTCCCCGACTTTGACAATTCTTTTCTTATGTCAGCTTACATTTGCATCTTTGGTGTTTTGGTACCCATATAGAGCTCTCTTACTTCGAGGTTGGTACACTGCGATTTCACCTTAATAGGTAGCCCAAGTTAAGCATCTCTAAAATTACTGAAATCCAAAATTTAAAAGACTCTAGTATTTTCACTTTGTAGTGTCTGATGTTTGTAAATTTAAAATGTGCCAACGAGAAAAGCAAAAAGATGTTGCTATTGGCATCTGTTGATTTTCTCCAGCAATATGCATGAAAACATCCATTATTAGATACCAAAAACATATGCATTAAGAAAAAATTTTCAGTTTCCACCAACCCAAATTTATTATTACCAAGCCATGTTTTGATACAGTAAGTCTTGTTAGCTCAAAAAAAAAAAAAATGATGTTAATATACAAGAATGGGGCGAGTACAAATGGTGCTAAATACCTCAATCCAAACAACATGGACCTTAGTAGAAAGCAACCTTGGCAGTAGAACCAACCTCACTCAATAAGGTAAAATTCGAGCCATACGAATTTTAGATAAGAAGCTTCTCTTGGAAATCCTGAATCTCGAAGACCATAAAGGACAGCTCGTTGAGCAGACTTTAGAATTTTCATGCACTTCTTAAACAAGATACTAGGAGCTTGCATGCGTAATGAAACCTTTTGGCCTTGCATGCATAACTAAACCTTTTGGCCTTGCAAAGATAGTGCACCAACGGACCATTCCATTGATTCATAAACTTTCAGTGCATTATCAATCTGACCAACTTTACACAATCCATCAACCAAAGAGTTGCAGGCTACCACGTTTTAATCAAAGCCCAATGTATATTCATGTATGTCAAATGTTGCACAGCCCCTTTGACATTACCTGCCTTGCACAGCCGATTGATCAGAATTGTGTGTATTTGTCACATTCCAAACCTTGTTTCTCCATCTCATCCAATAATGTATAGGCATCTCTTGGATGAGTACACATGGTGCTAAAAACCTCAATCCAAACAATATGGACCTTAGCATAAAGCAAGTTTGGCGGTTAAACCAAGTTCATTCAATAATGTAGCATTCGAGCCATACGAATTTTAGATTGAAGCTTCTTTGCTTTTCTTGGAAATCCTGAGTACCGAAGACCATAAAGGACAGCCCGTTGAGCAGACTTCAGAATTTTCATGCCAATTCTTAAACAACATACTAGGAGCTTGCATGCATAGTGAAACCTTTTAGCCTTACAAAGATAGTGCACCAATGAAGAATAGGTAAATGAATCTTTTATCTCCATTGATTCATAAACTTTCAGTGCATTATCAATCTGACCAACTTTACATAATCCATCAACCAAAGAGTTGCAGGCTACCACGTTTGAATCAAAGCCCAATGTATTCATGTATGTCAAATGTTGCAGAGCCCCCTTGACATTACCTGCCTTGCACAGCCCATTGATCAGAATTGTGTGTGTATACTTGTCACATTCCAAACCTTTTTGCTCTATCTCATCCAATAATGTATAGGCATCTTCCACTCTACCTTCTTTACAATATAAATTAATAAAGGTGTTATAAGACACAATATCAAGCTGGATTCCACTCCTCACCATCTGCTCCATGTAGTCAATAGCCTCTTTTATCCTACCCTTCTTAACTAATGCAGCAATGACCGTACAGTAACCAAAACCATCAAATGTGTACCCTTTACTCTTCATCTCTAAAAATACCTCAAGCCCTTGTTCAAACTTCCTGTATCGAAAACAGCATTTCATAATTGCAGTGTATGTTTTGGCATTTGGCAAAAGACCAGATTCCCTGAGCTCTGTTAGGATACGCCGCGCTGCCTTCAATCGACCCGCCTTACAAAGCCCATTAATAAGAATATTGTATGTAACTATTTGGGGAACAAATCCATGACTTTTTAAACTCCTAAACAACATAAGGGCATTACTTGTATAACCGTTCTTGCAGAGGCCATTAATCATGATGTTAAATGTAGCTACATGGGGAGACAAATTGCTGAGTATAATGTCCCTAAACACCCTATTGGCTTCTTCTGGCTTTCCTAACTTAAAGAAACAATGCATTAAAGTGTTGTAACTCCAAGTATTAGGAGTTATACCCAATTGAATCATTTCATCGAACAGGTCCAGCGTGCGCGATAATAAGCATTTCCTGGTTGCGCCAGCTATCAAAGAATTGTAAGTAATAACATCTGGGCCGATTCCTGCTTCTCTCATTCTCGGAAGCACAGAACAAGCCGCATCCAAACTAACAAATTGACAGTAAGCATCAATTAAAGTGTTGTAAGTAACAACATCAGGGAGTACTCCCAGCCTTATACCATCAACAATGGTGGCTTCAGCTTTCTCCAATCTACTTGCTTTACAGAAAGACGCTATGCATATGTTCAACAACCTAGTTGAAAATCTAGAAGCCATTCTTTACAGTAAGTGAGTCCAATCAACAAAACAAATGAACACATAACCTGCAAAACAACGCAGTAACATGAATCAAATACTGCATCTATCTAAAATGTTTGAAGCACCTAACTTCATCTAAAGTAGAATTTCAGCACTAATAGGTAGCATGAAAAAGCTGAACTTACAGTAAGGTGTGCTTAAGGGCTCGTAATTGAGGGCAATGGCGTTAGGGTTTGAGGAGAATAGATGGAAAATTTAAGGTTTATGTGGGCGATGTTGCTAAGGAACATTCAAATCGCCCCAAAGCTGAACAGGCAACAGCCAGAGGCAGAGCCGAGGCAGCTAACCGATGGTTTTGAATCCAAAGGAGAATCACACACGCACCCATACGGTTTTCTTAACTAAATTTTTTTCCCTTATATACACACACACACAGAGACATATATACATATATTTTAATAGAAGGGGTATTTTGTAATTTCCTGTTAACCTATAAGGATTAAATGAAGGTATATATCCCTTAAATGAAAATAAATAGTTTTTTATTTGACGAAACATTTGAAATATTTAAAATCAAAATATAAATTAATTTTTTTTGGAATGGAATAAATAATCAGGAAAATCTTATATGAGGTGGGAATAGTCAAGGGCCTCAAGGCTTGATGTTGACAGTGGCTCATTGTCCTGTGCTTAATAATTTGCTCCGATAAACATGTCTGCAGGATCTTCTAGTTACATATTTATTTAATTTTCAGTATCACCCATGAATGAGCATGATCACATTTCAGGGAATCGAATCAAAGGGAATTGCATAAGCGAGATGGCAATGAGACACCACTGATTAATCATTGTTGATAAAAGTAAATTTAAGCACTTCCAGTTCCACTCAGTAATATGATTATTAATATTATTATATTAAATCATGCTCAAAGATTTGGCCATCTTCTCTCTCACCATGTCCACCATCTCAAAGTATTGCATTTGGAAGCACAAACTACATAAGCACAAGGTCAGGCCAGGGAAAACTCAAGCTGCTTGAGGGAAAAGAATAATTTTTCAGCTGTGGAAATTAAAAGATAAAAGTGCTTATAAGAAGCTTGGAAATATCTGAACCTGATGGTGAATTCACAGCTTAACTGGGTCCTCTATAAACAAGATGGAATATCCTCTTCCTTCTCCTAACCCCCCCGGAAACAAAAATAAAAACAAAAAAAGTTGAAAGCATAAATGACCATAGTTAAAGAGCTGCTTCTTCCTAAAAGGACTCCAGATTAGAATCTCAAGCTATTCCCAACTCTCTTAACATTGCACCTTCCTACGCCCTTAACATCAAGTCTCTCTTTTCTCTTTGGTACTAGGCTCTGCTGCTTGAACCAGATTTCTTGAATCTTTAGCTATAACGATGCTGCCTTGATAACCTACACATTTTAGCAATAAATGACAGTAAGAACTTACTGAATATATTTAAACGAACAATTTCATATCCGTCAAATTTGTCCCCAATTCAAGTCTGGCATCATTAAGTTAAAGACCAGGACTCTACTAAAATGCTTTCAGAGGCCAAACTTAACCATACATGGAGAACAAATTTGAATCAATCATTTCTCATTTGCGAAGATAAATGATCACCTGTGGGTGTTGAATTTCGGTCACCAGAACCAGTTCCATGACTGGTGTTACCTGTGACAGATAACCTCCCACGTAATTCCTGTGGTAATACTATATTACCCGTCCCACGTGCCTCAGGATCTCCACTGGGCACGTAATTTTCGCCAACAGGCCTCACAGTAGATTTTGGTGAGTAGGTTGTTGACCAAGATCCGCCATTTGATCCAGCTAAGGCCATTATAACATCTGCCTGAAAGTAATCAGGCAGCAACCAGACGGTCATGGATTGCAGTGTACATATAGATGATTTTGTCAAAGACTAAAAGAAAATATTAAGACAAGAAAACTGTAAAAGTAATAGGGAAAAAATAAGACAAAAAACATTATAGGCATGTTCCTAGTTAACTTTGCTTGCTTTAACTTCAGAAAGCATTTCACTATCTAACCTAGAAGTCAACAAACTACTAAATAGTTACACACTATAAATACTACAAATAAAGGATACCGAGTTGAGGTTGCTACTAAAATGTCCACCGAACACCAAAAAATCTGATGTTTTTAAGATGCTTCAACCTCATTTGATCAGAAACTGTATGGAAAATGTTGGATGTTCAATGCTTATAATAAATAATAAGCCATCATCATTTCATTAAAAAGATTTAAAAACACACATTGCAATCTGATGCAACAAAACAAATTATTCAAGAGGGATGGAAATTGAGGCATTAGACAAGGCAGTGAATTAGTGATTACGCAGTTATTTGGCATTGTCATTTCACATCTGCCAAAGTTGAAGTTACTAAGGTTCAAAGAAAAACAATATATATATAGCAGGGTAAGGGCATTAGGACATCAAATTGCTTAAGGAGTGAGGCATTGGTAATAACTTCTATGCAACAGCTAAGCCAAGGAACGAAGGGGTATGTGTTTGATAAACTTATAACAGAGTTGAAGTATATGATGGCTTAAATTTATGTCCTGCAGCCATGAGTTATTATGCTAATCAGTGTAAAGAAGCTAAAAATCCAATTTGATGGAACTACAATGAAACCAAAAAAAAAATATATGGCTTCTATAAAGAGGAATAGAAAATGAATCTCTAACACACATATATAACCCTTAACTCTCACCAAGAATAACATCCATAGCTTTATAGAAGCCAAAATAATGAATTCCATGATACTTGATCCAGTAAAGCCTAATCAATGATGTAGCTTCTCTCAATAAAATACGTTATTGAAGTTACCATGTTAATCATGATTCATTATCTAACCACACAGATATAGGCATGTGTTGATATAAATAGAACGGAACTTATTTAACAACTAAATGGTTTTTTAAAAGTGGCTTCCTATCAAGTAGGCAAAAACTGAACATTTGCCACGGTTCTTTGTTATGTGAGCACCAGAAGTTCACAATATAAAATTTAACAGAAAGTAGTAAAACTGCACAAAAATGCATATAGTACATGCAAACAACGAGAAAACAAACCTTATTTGGATGGACATCATCAAAAACATGAGCTTGACCGCCATAAAATATAGTCATCTGCCTGCTACTGGATGTTAATCCCTGTCGACTGTCACCACATACAAAATTTACAGCATGAAGAGCTACTTCCAAAACAAAATAGTTGAAACAAGAAACAAATAAGAGATGTATTATTAAATTACCTTGGAGTAGAAGATTCTGGCTCTGAGATAAGAGTCCCAGACTTTGGCCTGCTTCCACTCTGCAGCACCGCAGATGAGTTCTTTTCAGAGGCACCACTACCGGCATTGATGGAACTCAGAATTTCAGGACCTTTAATCCCAGTTCTTGATCCTTCATCAGCAGCTGATTGAGAGATAATAGAAGGACCAGCATTGACATCTTTGAACCTGTTTGGAGGCACTTGATGCATAAATGGCACCAATTGGCCCCCACGTGGTGCATACTGTACAGCAGGGCCAGGATTCATGGGAATAGTCCGCTCCCATCTAGAAACACTGGCATCCATTCTATTACCAGTTGAAGGCTGTAAAATAAGAGAGGCAGAAGTTGGCCTCAACGGCTGCATACTGCAGAACACCTCATCATCATTGGACCTTCTGGGCCGTTCTACTCCTGCCCCATTTCTCAGCATCTGAATGTGACTAAAAATTGTCAGCAAAAATTATGACCAGTTCCAAAGATGGAACTCGTCGATTTGCATAAGAATGGAAGAACAGAAACATGATTGAGGCAATACATACCTTCATTAAATGCAAACCCTCTGGATAGTCATGACCCATGAAGGCAGATTCGGAGTTACTTCGCTTACTTCCTACCACTCTGTTGCTTATCTCAGGCCCAGAAATATCACTCCTTGTACCATAGAATGGAATCCCTTCAAGATGATTTCCAACCTGTCTTTCTACTAAATTGATGAGAGAAGGAATCAAATTTTGTTTCTCATAGGTCTACTCAAAAACCAGAAAGCAAAAGGGCTTGAAAGCATATATCAAGTTCAACAATACAACTACAAAAAGAAAGCAAAGATCATAAGGGCTCTGTAGCAAAAGACATATCTCATCAACTACCTAAATCTGCAGATGACAAGTTTCAAAATAAAGAGGGAAAATAGCTCAATAAAGTAAATACTTCCATTTATCTTCCCCAAGAACAATGCTAAGTACAATGAAGACATAAAACATTGAATTGCAAACCATTATTATGTAAAGGGAAACAGCAACCAAGATATTAGCAAAATGGTTCAGAAAATGGCCAAACAAAATAAAGACAAATTTAAGACCAGAGAAAGATAAAATTTCTTTTTCCAATTCTACATGGCCGCAAAATAAAAACTTTAATGAAACAAAATAATAGATAGAGATAGAAGACCTACAAAAAAATAAGAAGCTAACAACCCAGGAATCCCCACCATGAGAGAAACAGTGAGAAACAGATACACACTCTTGCAAAGAAGAAATCTAAGCAACCCATTAAATAAATGCACATCTGTGGAGCAAGAACAGACTTCTGTAATCCAATATGATAATCAAAGAATCACCGAAAGGAAACTGCAAAACCAACCATCAAAGTAGAAAAGAAAAGACTTTCAAACAAAAAGTTTTTAACTTTAATAGACAGAAATCAAAAGTGCCCATTTTTAATCGAAAAACAAAGACCAAAAAGAAGCTATGCAGGACACACACATGCAGAAAGAGAAAGATAAAAAGGACTAACCAGAAGCGAGATCAGAGGTAGAAGAAATGGGTCCACGGCCAGCACCAGAAGAAGCCCCAACCGAAGGCGAGGCTGAAGGGGAAGGCTCGGAAAGGGCAGTTTTTGGAGGCAAGACGACAGGAGAAGAATCAGCGGGCTTCATGCCCAGAAAGTCATATAACATTGGTTTCACTTGCAGTGGTTGGTGATGCTGAGTGGTGATATTGTCAGCACTGTTCCTGACATTTGTCGCATTGTTGTTGGTTTTGGTTTGCTGAGCCATTATCAGTACGGCCATTTCATCATCCTCCCCACCATTTCATGCTGCTGCTTCATGGCTTCTCCTCCTGTAAACACACAAACAGAGAGAAAGAGAGTAACAAAGGCACGATTTTTAATAAATAAAAGAAGAGAGAGAGAAAGAGAAGGGGAAGAGAATCAGAGTCTTTTTAAGGAGGAGAGAGAGAGAGAGAGAGCATTAAAAAGCAAAAGGTTCTTTTTCAGTTGTGTTGTTCAATTAAATGTAGCTCTTTTTTACTCTTTTGTTTCTCTCTCTCTCTCTCTCTGACCGTGCGTCTTCTGGGTGTTGTGTTGTTTTGTTCTTGAGAAAAGAATAAATGTTTTGCTGTGCTGGTACCCCCGTTTCTGTTTTGTGTTTTTGTTTTTGTTTCTCTGTTGTTTTCTTCTTACATTCTCAGATTTTGAAGGAACCACTCTCACCCCAATCCCCTACTCATCCATCTACTACTACCTTCCCCTGTTCAATTTCTAAATATGAAATATCGTGAATGTTATTTAAGTCCATTTTAGTGCGGCATCTTAGCAATTTATGGAATTATGAAAATAAAAATATATATATATATATATATATATATATATATATATATGTGTGTGTGTGTGTGTGTGTGTGTGTGTGTGTGATATTTTCATTTAGAAAGTAAAAATTTGTTTGGTTTACACTTTTATCTCACTTTAACTCATTGAAAAGTAAAAGCACATGTTAGCAATTTAACTTTCTTTCCTCAATATAAATATTAAAAGGCACAAATTTTTTGAATATGGTTTGATTATGGAATTCCTTTAGGGCAAACATTATGGGTTAATGTTAAATTACTAAAACAAAATTTATTAAGAATAAAAAATAAGATAATTTTTTTAAAATATGATACGAGTATATTTCATATTTTACCACTTTAAAAAAGCTCGAGAAGTGCTTCTCTAAAAAATCTGAATTTTGGGTTTACCTTTTAATCATCAATAAGCTCTTCTTAGATGATAACCAAACGGCCTAAAAATATTAAAAAAAAAACTTTTGATACCAAAAAAAATGAATTCTTTTAGTTTTCAGATAAACCGAAACAAATAAGCTCTTTAAAACATTGAATTGTACTTCTTTCTTCTTTAAAACAGAAAAAAAAAAAAAACCCTATGCTACAGTTATATACTTTGAAAAGTATACCAAGTTAAAAGACAAAGAAGGCACAACCTATATTCTAAAAAACAATGAGTTATTTATTTTGAAAAGGCAAGAGAGTATCAATAACAAGGACAGGAAAGAGAGAGCAAGTAGTGGCCAATTACTATTCACCAAATGAATGGTGTTAGTGAAGTGAGAGTGAGCGAGGAGTGTACGTTGCTGTTGGAGCATTGATTCTCTTTTCAAGTGTATTTGTTGACTGCTCCCACCATTCTCCCTCCACTTTCCACTTTGGCCTTCGTGTAAACCACCCCTATTATTTTTCGGAAAAATTTCAATAACCCTCCAATTAAATTTGAAGAAAATATTTAGCCCTATATTTTTATTAAACTAAACTTACCCCCTAAATACCCTTAAAAAAACTAACACTTACCTCCCAAATATTTGGGGGGTAAGTGTTAGTTTTGAGAAAACAGTGACAATTTTCTGGGGGATAAGTGCTAGTTTAGTAAAAATGTGGGGTTAAGTGTTTTCTTGAAATCTAATTGGGGGGTCAGAAAATTCTCCATTATTTTTCTAACCAGTTTGGCCTCTCCACTTTGTCACTTCTCATCTTCTACCACTTCAACCACATACCATACAAACATTACTTAATTTTTTTCTTTTTAATCACAAAAAAAAAAAAGATCCCATTTAAGATAAATTGATAATCATCATCTCCATTATTTTCTTAGTAAAAATCTAGCTTAGATTGAGAGGATATTTGTGTTGTTTTTCAAAACATGAGGGGGGCTGTTGAGAGGATTGAACCAAAGACAAGGCAGTGTAATCTGTAATCTGTAAATAAAAACAAATCTGTAATAATTCAACGTGGGTCAACTGGAATGACTAACCCACGTGCGAAGTCTGAATTAGTTTTATGAGGATCCTTTTGCATTGCACCTCACGTTCATAATTGAGGAGTAATTTTTGTTCATTTTAATGAAAACATATCTACATTGAGTCATTTACCGACCCTCCAATGTACATAAACATGTGTGGGTGTCCACAATATCACTTTGACATGATGTTGCTACAATTTTTATGACCATTTAGATGCAAACATACAAGGCTATCATGAGTCTCTCTTAATTATTTGCTTTCTAGTACTAGGAAGATCTTCTAGAATTTACTTAAATATCCCAAATTAGGGACTCTTTACAGGAAAAAAATGTACAAGACAAATTTCTTTAATGCACCTATCCAAAAAAAAGTAATTTGACCAAAACATCCCTTGATATACTTATATGTTTTTATCTTACTAACTTTTAAAATCTAAACCACAACCGGCTTGGGCAATGGCAATACTGATGATGGCAGTAAATTTTGAAATCAAAAAAGTGGAAGAAATTTATAAAACCAGAAAAATTGTTAGAAAAGTCATTAAAAAAACAAGAAAATCACTGAAAAAAAGTCACAAAAAAATATTGCCAAAAAAATCAGATATTACAAAAAATGGCATAAAAAAACTTAAACATTTGAAAAAGTCACAAAAAACCTTAGTATGGTCTTGCGGTCTGGACCGTATGGTCCTAGCATAACCATACAATCCCGCAGTCCGGACCATAAAGTCTTGATGTTTGAATCACATAAAAAAAAAATTCAACGATTCTTAGATTTTTTCAGTGATTTCGAGGGTTTTTTAAGCCATTTCTAAGTTTTTTTAGGCACGATTTTGGCTATTTTAACACTCCAAAATTGATAAAAACTACTTCCATTCTTTAATAATCTCCATTTCAAAAATCATTCATCCTAATCAAAAACTCAATACAATTTCTAACAACAATATGAGAGAGAAGATAAATCACAAAAAAATTTTGAATTCTTATTATTATTACCAATCTTAGAAAGTAATTTTTTGTAGTTAAAATAAAATGATTTTAATGCTAGAATTTTATTGACACAAGTTACATATAAACAAGATCAAGTGAATACAATGAAGTAAATAGTCTAAAAAAAAAAAATTGACATTAACCAGAGTCATTTTTTATTTTTCTATGGAAATCTATTAACAAACAATAAAACATAAATATATGGGTATTTTTGTCTCTCCAACAATCTTTGAATAGCAACTTACAAGAAATTAGACTGCTTGACTATTTTTGCAAACAACCCCCTAATTTGAGATATTTCTTATAATTTCCCGAAGGCCTCTCACGTTATTCACTGTGTCGCATTACCATACAAAACAACATCAATCCTTTTACTCATTTTCTCCCCGAAAATCAATTCAAATTTTCACTTGAAATTGAACTTTTGGGATAAATTAAAGCAATTCAAGAAGCATCAATAAAAGAAAGAAGATATTAATTCTCATACTCAGAATTTCTGCAACTTTTAGTTGTATTGGAAAGCTCATAATTAAGAAAAAAAAATTATAGAACTTCCAGTACTTACACCCCAAGTATGGTTCGGCGTGTTTTCTACTGCTGCTGCAGAATAAACAACTAAAAGTCATTGCAATAATAAAAGGAGTAAGAATATTTGCTGCCAATTTTCTCTCCAATCATGCGCATAAAGCCACTGATCCAACAATGTTTTGTCAGCAAATGAACAAATCCACAAAAATATCAATGCCCTTCTTAATTTTTTATATCTTCAATAATTTAATAATCTAACTCATCTCAACCAACCACAGAACATCAAAGTATCAAACGTAACATTGACATCAGGTTCAGCTAGCTTGATTGTATATTCCCAACCATGACACGATCAGCTTCCACAATTGAATAATATATTAATCATATGATAATAATATTATTCAAAATTCCAAGTCTTAGTGATCTAATTACAGCAAGCACACTTGCAAATCAAAATTCAGATCAAAGCAATCAGTGAAGCCAAGTGCTATGACAAACCAGACCCCACCAATACTATTTAGTCACATCTTGAACGAAAGCAGAGATTGCATCATGAGCGATCAGTTGTTGTTTCTTACACCCTTCAAATATTCTTATGTGGACCATGTATGTCCACTCATGTCTTTATAGTTGGATCTAATTCCCTGCCAAATGGGCGTCACTCCAAACTCCAGATTTACTAGAGTTTTTCACTAGGAATATGCATAGCTGATGATAGAATGACAACTGAAATCCACTGATGAATAAGAGAAATTAAGTTAACATGTATTAATTAAAATAATAATAATAATAATAATAATAAAAGAAAAGAGAGACTGGAATGTGAACATAGTAGACTAGGCATCTTCTATCAAAAACATTGGAAAATGTCTGAAACTAAAGGTGATGTTATGCTGTCCAGAGTAGTGCGGAAGAAAAGGGAATGGCAGTGGGAAGCCAACAATAGGAGCAGGGCAGTCCGAACAGCATGGTTAGGAGCTGATGAAGCAATAATAATCAGTTCTCCAAACCAGAGTGTATGATTCACTAAAAATATTTTCTGGATATACATATTCTAGCAATTATTTGCCACTCAATCTTGAGCAGGAGTAATCAGTCACATACTACATAAACTCCAGATTCTACAGCGGCTTCTGAGAACTTTACCCTTAATTGGACAAAAAGGAAAAAGTGGTTCTGATTGCTGCTCCAACAACCTCTCCAAGCCCATTTCAGATTCTTGGTAATCCACAATTCAGTATTCAAATAAATCTTCCTCCAGTGCCATCTTAATCAATCTTCACTCCTTTCCAATTCATATCACCCACAACCTGGTCTGTGCATGCTGATGCAATTGTATTTGGACAGTTTTTCTTTATCAAACGTCTATCAGATTACTGCACAATCATTTATGGGAAATTATGTAATCTTTCAGAATTACCTACAATACCCACTCATAAAAGTGGAATTGCTCCAGAACAGATATTTACATTTTTTTCCCAAATTGACGGCATCAATCATAAAAGTCACATGGACTTAAAAAAGATGTCTTTTTGACCATCAATAGCTTCATGTCTGATTAACTCTTTTCTTTATATCATCTATTAACTGGTTTGCACTTGATAGAGCAGTCTCAAGTGAACTTCTATGTATAACAAGATCCCTTGGGTCTCTACAAGTCTTTAGTACATCTGACATGGCTTCAGCTCTCCTCATTATAGATGTTCTCCTTGCACGTGAAGCATTTCCATCTTCACGGTATGTATCAGGCAACTTTGATGAACAAGGGACAGAAGACATCAAATTGCATAGTTTCTCTGCCATGTCTGTCATTCCTCGTTTCTTAAACTCATCGTTCATTCTCTGGAAAGTAAGGTACTGAGGAACCATACCCCTTCTGATCATATCTTCAAACTCAGCAAAAGCCTCTTCAAACCTATGCATTTTGCAGAGCAAATGAATCAACATAGTGCAACTATCTAAGTCCATATCATATCCTCTAACTCGCATTACCTTGCTAACTTGAATTGCTAAGTCCAATCTCTCCTCCTCACACAACATCTTCAACAAAAGATGATAAGTAAGCCGATCCAAGCTGTACCCAGATTCAATCATCTTGGTATAGAGGTTCATTGCCTCCTCAATTTTCCTGAATTTTGAAAAGTGCCTAAAAAAATAATTATAGGTTGTAGGGGTTGGGATAAAACCCCTGCTAATCATCATCTTAAGCATCTTACTAGCCCCTACAAGATCACCTGCCTTGCAATAACCTTTCACCAAAGAATTGTAAGTGGACAGAGTGGGACCATGTTCACACACTAAAAACCGTTCCATCATCCCTAACACCTCGTTAAACCTTCCGGCTTCTGCTAATCCATCAATAATTGGATTATACACTACAGCATTGGGCTCGATTCCTTTGCTCCTCATTTCTTTTACCAACTCAATTGCCCTCTCAACACGGCGCATTCGACAATATCCTTCAACAAGAGTACCATATGTCACTACACTTGGTGTCAAATTCTCCTTCCTCATTTCCAACCAAAGTCTCTCTGCATGCTTTAGCTTTCTTGATCGAAACCATCCATTCAACAATATATTATAAACGCGAATAGACGGAGCCCAACTTGGTTCAAACTTCTTTTTCTTATTAAGGTACTCTGAAGCTACCCGCACGTGCCCTTCTTTACAAAGAGAATCCAATAAAATTTCAAACAAACTCATCCGCGTATCAGAATTATCAAATAGGTCTAAACTGCTTGCAAATTCAAAGGTCCGAATTGCAGGTTGGGGCATACCTGCACCAATGCAAATTCAATTCCAAATCAAACTAAGCAGATAATATATAAAACGAATACAAAATTCAATCTTTTCTCACTCAAATTAAATAAATAATCAAATTAAACATGTAAATTCAATGTTATCCATCCGAGTACATACAAAATAAAAACTTCCAAATCCCAATTACACCAAAAACTTTCGTACCTGCTCGAGTGTAGCGTCTGATCAAAATTGCAAACGTGTCCTTCGAAATAAAATCAGATTTTTCATCTCCACCAATCTTATCAAGCACCATACTCCAAGCAGAATCGAACTCTCTAGCTTTGGCAAGAACATCAATCATAGAATTGAACAGCATCGCAGAGGATTTAAACCCGGGTTTGCTCTCAGCCCATAGGAACAGAGTGTGCAACAGTTTAGGAGACGAGTCGAAATGTTCAAATACAGCATGTACTAGACCGCAATCAGGCTCGATTCCAGTTCGGCTTAGCTCGGAGTTGAGGACTGGACCGGAGGAGATGTCAGGGTTTCTGAGGAGATTGGAAATAACGGAAAAGTCGGTTTGTGAGAAATTTCGAGCTGGGGTTGGTTGAGGTTGGGAGGACGGAGGAAGTTGCTGTGATTGTGACGGCCGAGACAGTGGTAAAGGTGGGGGACAGTCGATGAGTGCGTTGGACGGAACGGAAAGCCATGACTGACGGCAGGAGAGCTTGCGAAACGGTAAGTAAACGGAGAGCAAAGCTTGGCTGCGGCTTCTATGGAAGCCAATGTAGGCGTTCATTTCGTCGTTCGGACTCCGAAAACAAAAAACAAAAGATAATAATAATAATGAACATTTTTTTTAACGTCAGTGAGTTAACGACTTAGGGTTAAGTAATTGAATTACCATTTTACCATTGCTTGAAACTTATAGAAGCGTACCGTGACCGTCCGTTAGAAAAAGAAATAAAAGATAAAACAAAGGAGAAAATCTTAACAGAATTACGAATGGCTGCGCTCAACTTCACCGCCATATTAGTATCACCACATCCGCCGGAAATCTACTTGAACTGCAACACGAAGTCTAAGTTTTCGCCTAAAAGGAGAGCCAATTCTGTGTCATTCGCTGTCAGTTCACAGGAATCGTCGCTGACCGGAGAGGAGAAGCCGGAAATCGAGCTTGAATTCATTGGTGTACGTGCACTCTTAAGTTTATGTTTAAAACTTTTAATCACTTACAAGTTACGATTATGTCAAAAATTCTGCTTAGAAAAATAAGGTTTTTTTGTTTGAATATTTTTAACGGCAGCCGAAAGCGGGAAGCGATGGATCGTATCCGGTGGAGAGAGGTAAAGCGATTAGTGGAGAGAAGCTACTGAGGAACATCATGTTGGATAACAAGATCGAGCTTTACGCCACGTATGTAAGTTACACATTTATGTTTATGACGTCATCTCTTTCTTAAAATACGATGTCGTTTTTAACCTTAAGCACAGAGTAAAAATTGACTTGGTGCGTGTTCACTGTAGGGGAAGGTGATGAACTGTGGAGGTGGTGGAAGCTGTGGAACTTGCATTGTGGAGGTAACAACATTTAGTGTGGATTGAATAACTTGTAACTCGAAAATGTAATTTCGAGTAACAATTTGAGTCTTGGTTCCGAAATAGTCATGATTTTCATGTTTCTCCAATTGTATGCTTCACTTCAATTAATGCATGTTTGGCAGATTATTGATGGGAAAGAGCTTTTGAATGAGAGGACAAATACTGAACTTCGGTATCTGAAAAAGGTGGGTAATGTTAGTTGATAATAATCCACTTGCCCAGAAAAGTTTAATGATTATACGTTTTCATGTTTAACATTAGAAAGTAGATGAAGCCAATATGATCTACATTTTGTTATGAATCTTATGATATTCTTGCGAATTGGCTGTTGAATTTGAGGTTCTAATTGATGTACAGAAACCTGAATCCTGGAGGCTTGCTTGTCAAACTATTGTGGGAAATAAAGAAAACTCTGGCAAGGTAGGGTGCAAAAAATAAATAAATATTCTTCTTGTTAGTGTATCATATTGGCATCTATGTTAGATTTCTCCTTTTATCACTTTTCTAAATGGAGTTCTAAGTCTAGAATATTAGCTATGGCCTCATTTCTAGTTCATCATGAAACATTAAATTGAAGGAGATGCCACTTCACAAGTTCTTTTCATGCTATCAAGATTGGTGCCTTAATGAAGGAGGAAATTCTGGTTCTTTATTTTATTTCCTCCCTAAGTGGATAAAAGTTAGTTATACTGCAGTAATGACCTGGTTTTTATGCAAAGAAGCATTTCCTCAACCTCCAAATCTATGCCATGTATGGCTTAAGATATTGTCTTATTGACTTCTCTCGGCTAGGGAGGAGTACATGCTTTGTATTGCACATAAAATTTTGAAGTTGAAAGCGTTAATATGGGTACTTTCAGAATAAAAAAAATGAAATATCTGGTGTTCCCAAAGAATTTGTATCGAGAGTCTCATAGTTTTAACTGATACAGAACTTCTCAGTGATTTCTTTGATTAATAGGTCTAATGGATTCCTTTTTCTTATGATTGGTTTAAGGTTGTAGTTCAGAGGATTCCGCAGTGGAAGAAGTGAAAGAGTGAAGCAGTACCCGATGCTTAACTGCTGCTCACATCGACGATGCTTGGAAACCGATTCAGATGTTTAACTTGTAAGCATAAAGCATGTGTATTTTATGTGGATTTATCACCTGTTAACTGGAAATTTTTGTGCACTACTTGTCCACGTAACAAATAACAAATCAAAGTCTCTCAACCTCTCATTGTAAGTTGTGTATGAATAGGAACGCTTTGTGTACAATATTATATATGCACTCCTCGTATACTCTCAACTGTCGATTTAAAAGTCACAATTGAAGTGGGAATATGTCAACATTGAGACAACGTATATTAGACAATAGCTCCATGATAACCTACCCACAAGTGGGTCATCAAACACTCACTTCAAATAGATCCACTTTTTAATGGAGCATGACATCTTATTGTTCTAATATGGACCATTTTTACTTCATACCAGTAAAATCAAATTGTAACATGCCACATGGTCCATGAAGGGGGAGTTCTGGGTACTTATAGAGGATGAAGTTGTCTGCATCTGTGGGTGGCTTTTTGGGTTATAAAACCCAAAACTAAACTGTGCAAACAATATCTTGCATAATGTGTGGGTTATAACACAAAATTAAAATTTCTTGTCAATGTATGATCCGACATGAGAACTGTATATTACATTGTCAAGTTTCAAAATATTCAGAAATTTTACTACAGTACATAAGGAATCTATACCCAAAAGTCACAGAAGTTACGAAGAAGAAAGCTCGTGGACCCAACCTACAACATTGCTGACACAGTCAAAACGGAACTACACATCAAATATTTTAGCTTATCTGTACGAGACAATACCTTGAACTGACCAGACACCAACTTTGGTACCCGTAAAACCACAGCAATTACGTGTCCATGAGTCTTGACCACCCATTTGAACTTAAAAACAATTATTTTTTGCGGTCCCACATTGCCACGAGTCATCTCATAAAATTGGGTGGAGCTTAACCAAACCAAGTAGCGGACAAGCATAAAATGCAGCAAAAACACTTTCCCTCCTCAATTATTAGTATGTTCTTCTGGAAACTACATAAACTGATTTAGGGTTGTGTTAACTCACCAAATAGAAAATAAGGTTTTTTTCAAATTCTTGTTCGAAATGTGCTGAAAGAAGATAAACTAAGACAAGTATCTATAAATATTAATTATATTTATTTTATGAGAGAGTCTACCATACGATGGATGTATGTATATAAATCCATTCAATCATAATGTAAATATAATATATAAACATTGACGTGGTAGTCCATGATTATACGAATACAATGGATGTATGTACTCTATTCAATCATAAGATAATTATAGTACGATATACATTGATTTGGTGGTCTACGATTAGGCGAATATACATACATTCGCTGTTGGGCAGATTTAATCTTGTTTTATGCTTAGGCAGGGCTCAGTGGTTTCTTCAAGGAGATTTACATTTGGGACTTTTAGAAGACAGTTTATTAATCCCAGAAGAGGCCGTAAATGTGGTTGGTGCCTGTATGTTGTAGAGTCATGAAGGGGGGACCATCGGGCAAACTTGTCTACGCGCCTCTATGCAAATGAACGTGCCTCCCTCGTCCATGTTATGTGCTTCATACAGAGTGGAGCGTGGTTGGGCTTAGCAAGTAATTAAAGCTTCATACTTAAACTTGAAGTTAAGATTTGTATTATCCCATAGCACAATTGGCACTTTCTTTAGGGGGAAATTACTCTGACCCCCCAATTAGATTTCAAGAACACTTAACCCCATACTTTTCCTAAACTAACACTTATCTCCCAAAAAATTGTCACTATTTTCTCAAAATTAACACTTACCCCCAAATATTTGGGGGGTAAGTGTTAGTTTTTTAGGGGTATTTGGGGGGTAAGTGTGTGTTTAATAAAAATGTGGGGCTGAGTATTTTTTTCAAATTTAATTGGGGGGTTATTGCATTTCCCCCTTTCTCTTTAGTCCATTTTGGTGTTTTCCTAACGCTAATTGACAGAATTGAAACTGTTTTTGCCATCATCAGCTCCTGTTTTCCTCTCTTTTTTAATTTCAAAATATCTAATATTTGAAGATCATGTTTAGATGACACATTTGTTCTATTACGAAATATAATTGTAGTATTACGTTTATAATGGTCAAAAGAATGATGCTTGAAATTTGAAAATGAGTATTATTTTAGCAATGTGTTATTGTGTAATCTTGATATTTAAAATTTATCATTAGAAGATTAGGTGGGCAAAGTGCTAAGCCTAATAGCCAAGCCGATCAACACTGTTCTCCTCTGACGAAAGTTCGAATCTTTATTTTAGTTTCCACTTTGTACCCAATAAACTTATCTAAATCAAATTTATTATTGTTATGCTCATTCTTTATTGTCATTGTCCAACAACAGTTTAATTATTTAATGCCCTAAACACACTGTTGGTTTCAGTTTATTTTTAAGTATTAATTGACTGTTGGAGACTGTGCTAGTATTATGCTATGGAGACTGACTACAGACTGTAGAAACATAATATCATATTATACTTTGCTGCTTCTTTCTGTTCTGTACATGTTTGTTAAAATTGGGAAGCTGTTACCTCTTAACCTTATTTTAATATTATTCAAGTTCTTGTATCTTTCAGGTCTTGTAAAATTTGAATTCTGTGCATACTGGAAGTTTGTGGAATGGTAATAGTCTCCCCAACTTTGTCAATTATTTCTGCTGATAAAAAGTTGTTAAGAGCATGTGATGTGAAGCTCCCATGTTTCATCTTTTAGCTAGTGAATGCATTCTGTTTAATTTGTTTTTTAAAAGTATTACACTCTGTACTGAACTTTGCTTGTCTTGGTTCATCTTAAACGTTTAAATCAAAATTTGACAGAATAATGGAGAAGAATCTTCATATCATTTCTTGGTGAGTGAAAACTATTTGACTCAAAGCATGTGGGGTGACTTCAAGGATATGCTTGATATTGAAAATTTGAATCAATTTATTTATATTTCAATATTAGAATAAAATTTTGAAGTCATTGCATGGGTACGTGCTATTGGGATCTAAGAGCTGAAGTTTGAAACAATGAAGGGATAAGGACCCGCTAATGTGTGGCCATAAAAGGCGTAGCTTTAAGTCCTCACCAAAAAGAAAAGAGAGATGCTTTCAAATCTTTCCGAATTTAACATGAAGATATGTTTTTGAGTTTTGGTGGGGTATTGTAGAGTCTAGAGCGCCCAAGTGTGTTTGATGAAATGCTGGCGTATCAAAACACACCATTAATAATTTGTTTCAGAAAACTAACATGAAATGTACACAGATAATAAAACTGAACAACCACTCAACTACTCCTAGAAGCAGAGCTGAGAATAATTCATTCAAGGAGAATAAAAACCCACCAGCTCACAGAGTTGTTCAAAACTAATCAAAGAAGGGCATTAAATACAAAACAAATTTTTAGCCAACGCTTGAAGCCAAACCGAGTGTTGTTATTGTCTGTACTGCAAATTTGGAATGTCCAACGCTGAAAGTTGCTCAAAACTTTTTAGGCTCATGATCATCATCAGCTCTTATCTTGCTTTTTGTGGTTGTGCTGCTATAATTTGCAAGCTGAAATGTATGCAGAAGATTAGGTGGGGGGGCGGGGGAGCGGCCATGCTGGGACCATGTTTTGGCTCCAGCAAAAGTTGGTACCTTTTGTGTGTGTGAGTTCCAAACTTTGCACCCAATAAAACCTTTCTAAATCCTCTTTTTTTAATTGTCAATATCCAAAATGATTCAATCGGAATTTATATTCCCAATTTGTGGAAATTCGAATAGCTTCAATATATATGAAGCCAGACTTTTAGACACATGTTTAACAACCAAAAATTTGTGTTAACGAGGGGGTAATAATTGCTCTCTTTAAGTCTTAAACGTTGGCGGAATATTTTCCATGAATGTGTTCGAGTTCATATCTGTTTCTATTTCTTTCATGATTCAGCATGTCTATCAGGTTTCTGGACAATAATTGAATTAAATTCAAGGAAGCACCTGCTCCGTTAAGGTTTCTTGGATTCTTTTTCCAGGGAAAATAACACCATTTTCTATTTTTATTTTACTCATCTTCTCTAAGTATTAAACATATTTAAGAGTATTTTTCATTGGGTACATTAATTTAATTAGGATTAGAAGAAGAAAATGAGTTAAATAATGATTCACTATCGTCGAAGAGAAAAATTTGTTGACAATGTTGATTATAGCATTGATGATGAAAATATTCTGGGTAAATGATATCATATCTCTCTTTCTCTACTCTCTACATTTGACTTTTGAATTTCTAATATGAGTTGGCAAAACCCACCAGTTTTACCGGTTCCTAGAACATTTTTCTCACTACTACAGACCACCTTGACTTCAATACGAAAACGTGGCAAGATTTAATTGGACAAACAAAACTGACCACGGTGGTCTCTCCGTATAGGATCTTGATCACACAATTACACACATGGTCAAAGCGAAAAAACAGATTGGAAGCAGCAAAAATCGGGAGTGGAAATAACAACAATTTTGGAAGTTTAAACTGTACTCCGTCCCGCTCACGCTCCCCCTGTGTGATATATAACTCATAAGTGTACACATTCTCTCTTTACTCTCTAGAATACCAAAAGCAAACCAAAGCGCTCCCCCTTTCTCTAGAGCTCTCTGGACCCAACCGCTGGTCCCGGAGCTCCCATTTTCTCAGTAAGCTCATCTTCTCCTTCAAGATATCCGCACATTTCAGCTCTTATGTGATTTTCGTTTCGTGTTTGTGAAAATTTGTTGTGTTGCGTTGCGTTATGGATGAATAAAGAGTCACGGATTCTTTTGAGACAATGAGATAAATTTTAGAGTTTCAGTTCATAGATCTGTGACGGAGACTGCTTTTCCAGATATTTCGTCTATGCTGCGCCATATTTGAACTTTTTTTCTTCTTTTCTGCTTTAAATTTTCGTGCATTCTTATTTTTATTTTTTTGTTGAACTTTTGTGACATTTTGTAGAAGTTGTGGTTGGTGCAGAGGATGATGTTTGTTTGTTTGTTTTTGTTTTTAAAGAATTCGATGCTGAAACTTGACCAGATTTTCAGGAGATTGATGTTTGTTTTGTTTATGTGTATAAAACAGAGTAATAAACAAATGTACACTTGGTTTATGATGAAACGTGAAGAAGAAAACAATGTTTGACCATTTAACTGACCTGAAGAAGAAAACGCGACGTCTGCTTAACCGGACTCGGACGGTGCTAGGTTTATTTAGCTTCAACTTTGGCCTTCGCATCATAGTTCTTAGGTCTACTAATTATTTGAAGAAAATTTTAAAACCAAAAAATTTTGGTCTCTTGTTTGATTTTGCTAAATCTGTGTTCATAATTGCGTATAATATATAGGATTAAAATGGGAAAGATTTGAAATTTTTTGATGAGCTGAATAAGAAGTGTACCAGTTTTTGTTTGTTCATGAAGGTATTTACTGGTTCTTGACTTGACCTGACTTTTCTTGTTTAATCTTATTGGAATTTTATCCCTCTGCATTGTTCAAGGAGTTGCCGTTGTTTTACTTTGATCAATCATCTATAAGAACGAGAATGCTACGGAGGTTGCTGCATTATATAAGTTATATGATAAAATAGAAAAGAGCCCTAGATTGTAGTGTGGTTTAAGTATAAGCTTATAATGGAGAGACGAACTTAAGGTCGCTATAAGGCTTGCCACTCTCTATGCTAAGCAGACAAAGTGATTAATTGAAATTAACAGCTATTTGTTTTGCTTCTATTTGAAGAGAATTAGTGATGTTTTATATTGCTTGTTGCTTGTTTCAGATATTTTTTACTGTTCCTGTTCCTATTATCTGACATTGAATTGGCAATAGAAGTGCAGGTCCAATGAACAGCGTTTCAAATTAGGGTAATGAATTGCTCTTCTACAAGGCATGCAAATATGAATAAAGAAAACATAAATACTGCCAAAGTTGAGGAGCCTACTTCAAGAATCACTCGTGCACGAGCTAAAGCCTTGGGGTCTTCAGGTGGGGTATTCCCCTCCTCAAAACCTATCTTCAAACCTGACCAGAAGCGTGTTCTTAGGGTAAATTCCAAAAGATCAGCATCGGATGAGAACAAAGCTCCTGTGACTGCCACCTTGGGCCTTCAGCACAAGAGAAGGGCAGTGCTTAAAGATGCAACTAACGTCTGTGAAAATTTGGATATCAACTCTAACAATGTTGCTAACGTACAGGTAAAGATAACAATTATGAGTTTGTTCTAATCTGCCAATTCCAGTTTGTCACGTATCTAGCAATAACAATTGTCTACGAAGTTGTTCATGTTTGTTTTTACCATAACATCAAATTAGGGAATTGTTCGTTTGTTCTTGATAGTGATGATATCAACAAAGAAGTACCGGCATAGTTTGTGTTGCTCTCCTACTAATACCATAGTCTTTATGAGTTTCAAAACTGTTTAATAACTAAAATAAATATGAACTTTGTCTCTGTTGATATTGCTGGTTGGCAGTCTAGAAAGCAGGTTAATGGTGGTCCTCCAAAGAAGATTGCAAAGGTGGCTGCAGATGTCTCTATGGAAATTCCACATGTTGAAGAAGATGTAAAATCGCAATTAGCTGAAGAATTATCAAAAATAAGGGTGGTGGAACCAAAAGAAAGCAGTTTGCCGGTGATTCTGGAAGAAAGAGAATCAGTAGAACTGAGAGATTGTCACAGCACAAGTGAATGTGGAATCCAAGGCCCTCAAAAGGAAGGTTTGTTTCTACCCAATTTCCCCAGAATATTTTATAGAAATATGAATTTTCTAAATTGTAAAGTGAGCACACTAATATGCAGCATAACTTTTAGGGATATTGCATGTTTCTATTTCATAGGAGTATGTGTTCAATGTCTTTCTCAAGATTATCCGACAGACACTAAAATTAATCTAATTGCATTATGAATCAGATCTTTTCAACCTTATAGAGTTACATTTTCTATACTTGGTCAAGCTGGCAGAAAATTTCAAATTAGCATAAAAAGTAAATGTCTAGCTTAAGGTGTTCTATTTGTAAATTTATGTTAGCTAAGGTTACCCTATTTGGATTGGATTATGCAGAAGAAAACAAGTTGTGCCAGGAACTCCAATCAAATGGTCTATGCATTGTGAATATTGATTCGAACTTAAAAGATCCTCAAGTGTGCAGCTTGTATGCCCCTGACATATACAATAAAATGCGTGTCACAGAGGTTTGTGTCACAATTGTTACTTTGTAATTCTTGTTACAATGCTCTTGAATACACTGAATTCCATTCGCTTGCATGCAGTGAATTCCATCCTAATTGTTTGGTGCTTAAGAGCAGACTGCACCATATTCACATTTTGGACTTTTTTTTTTTTTTTAAATTTTCACATTGCAGTTATTGCTACTATTTTCCAGTATCTGAGAGGACATTCACACTGAGCACTCCATGGCCTAATTACCATCATTGTCATTAGAACCTTGCAAAAGCTAATATCCATTTAAAAGTGATATTTTGTTTGACAGTGGAAAAAGCAGAAAAGATTCAGTTTGTTTTTTTCTCTTCAAACAACGTTTAGTTGTTCTGTTGTCAAAATTTTTGCTTTTGAATTGTGCTTGGGAAAAGGATTGCTTACCAATCTAACATATATAGCAACAAATTTGATGCTGATTTATGAAATTTCTTCCTCAGCTTGACCAAGGATCTTCAACTAATTATATGGAAAAGTTGCAGCAAGATATCAATCCAAACATGCGAGGAATCCTTATTGATTGGCTAGTGGAGGTTAGCTATTTCCACCTCTTGTGCCTATTGTCCAATTTCACTCTGATGGCCAAAATGAGATCTTTTGGATTTCTTTCTCAGTTTTTAATTTTCTCAAATATAATTATTTTGATTGGAGTCTGAATTCCTACTATGATAAGTTATTCCTGGCAATTGTCATGCAGATATTTACACGCTAGAGTGGCTACTTGAAGCTGCAATTGTTTCTTTTTTTCCTGCTGTCGAAATTCAGTGATTGGAACTGAACTGTGATTTTTATTTTTGGTTATTTATCATGCTCTAGATGCAAAGATATTGAAATTTTTAACCGTACAGAACCTGTCAACTTCTTATTATTCTACAATGGCAAAGTTATGGTTTCTTTATTATCAACTTTAGATGTTGTATGACGTTCATAAATATGTTTCCCCTTTCAGGTTTCTGAAGAATATAAATTGGTTCCAGATACACTTTACCTGACAGTGAATCTCATTGATCGGTTTCTCTCACAAAATTATATTCAGAAACGAAGACTCCAGCTGCTTGGTGTCACTTGCATGCTAATTGCCTCGTAAGTTCTATGTTCTCTTATGCTCTTTGTTGCAATAAGTTTACAAGTATCTCCATCGACATTCTTCATTGAGAATGAACCATCGATATAGCGTATGATAATTTAAGTGGATTTACTGCATATTCATCAAATATAGGAGGAAAATGAAAGTCATATAAATAGATGGTGCTAGCATGGTTTGTCTGTGATCATGCAGAGTATACTTGTTTGTACTTGATATTTATTTATTTGTTCTAAACCTCTTAAAGTTTGCAAGAATGAATGTAACAAGATGCTCTTTTGTTTTTGCTTTCCACTATGACTTGAAGAAAGTATGAAGAAATCTGTGCACCACGAGTGGAAGAATTTTGCTTCATCACAGATAATACATATACTAGAGGAGAGGTATGCTTTAACTTGACAGCTTTATACATATAGTAGCCATAAATTTCTGCAAAATATGAACTCTAATTTTGTAGTCACTGTGGCGTTCACAAAAGATACCATTAGCTTCATACTTGCAAACAGTGATTATAGTTCTATGCTCAGAGTTATGAGGTTTCTGACTCAAGCCATGTGGCAGGTGTTGAAATTTGAGAGTCAAGTTCTCAATTTCTTGCACTTTCAATTATCTGTGCCCACCACAAAAACATTTCTCAGGTAACATATCACCATCTTCTATCCTTGCTTCTTTTACTACCACCTATAGAAACAGCCAACAGGTAAATTTTCTGATCCTAATTTTTGGCTTTCAGGAGATTCATTCAAGCAGCACAAGCTTCTTATGAGGTAATTCAAGACAAAATTGATGTCCCTGGTTTAACTTGAATAACAATTTAATATAACAGCTTTTACTACTTTCATGTACAGGTTTCTTGTGTGGAACTTGAATTCTTGGCAAATTATTTAGCAGAGTTGACTCTTGTTGAGTATGACTTCCTAAGGTTCCTTCCCTCCCTCATAGCTGCATCTGCTGTCTTCCTTGCTAGATGGACACTCAATCAATCAGAGCACCCATGGGTCAGCACTTGCTCTGTCCCATTAATTTGGTCATTTATCTCTCTCTTCTCCCTTGATTAAGAAGATCTTTCTGTGTACTTGCAGAATCCAACTTTAGAGCACTATACTAGTTATAAGGCGTCAGAACTCAAATGTACAGTACTTGCACTAGAAGATTTGCAGCTGAATACTAGTGATTGCTCGCTAAATGCTATACGCGAGAAGTATAGACAACAGAAGGTAACCACTTCATTCAAGCTTGGTTCTTTTCTGCTCCATTTGAACTAAGCTAAACTTATCTTATAACCAGTTGCTTCGATACTGTTTCACATTAGAAATATAGTTTTGAAAATCAGCCATAGCCAGCTCTGGGCTTAGAAACACTTATATTTCCATTAAAATGCCGTTCTCACAAAATTCCTGTTATCATTACAGTTCAAGGGTGTGGCAAGGTTAACCCCTCCGGAGCGAGTTGTATCACTTTTCTGAAGACCAAAAAAATCTGATTCTTCTCCTAAGATGAATTAAGTAATTTTCAGTTGACACAGATCATCAGACTGACACCCAGTGCTTGGAGGGTGATCGATCGCCATTCATAACACATTTACCTTTTAATTTAAAATCATTGTTTGTCTTCATTGTCTGTTCATCGTTGTTGTAACATCTTATCCCAGTTCTGGTGCTTCCAGGTTACATTTAATTGCTAGAGTGTGACATATTAGACAGTAGGTGTTCTAATTGCTTTCTGAAGAATAATTATTCAGAACTTCCCAGCCTCTGGGAAGTCTTAACGGCGGCTAGAAAAATTAGGCACTGAGGATGTAGCTATTCAAAGAGTACTTCTGTATCTAAAACATTGATGAATCAAAAGAGAAAAGAAAAAAAAAAAATTTATGTTTTTTAATTTTTTTTTTTTTTACCAATCTAATCTGATGCTTTTTGTTTCTTTCTGGTTCTGGTATCATGTCCTTTTTCTGTAAGCAGATGAGTGTATAAGAGGCAGGGAGTTTCAGATCCTTGTCATTTAGCCCCAACTTCAATGCTAAATCTGAGATCTCAAAATGTTTTTATTTTTGTTTTCTATGGTTGAACAGAAATTAGCAATAATACTTTCAAATGGACCAGATTTCTGTATGTATTGATAACTGCTCTCAGATTTGATCATTAAATAATTAATTAAACCAATGAAACAAATGTTTCTTCAAGGGTAAGAATTTATTATTACTACTTCATGTACATGATTTTGATTCTTCATTGGTGGTTACATTAAGTTGGGAGTTAACTGGTAACGTCTAAAGTTGTGTTTAATACTATCTTTAATGAAAGTATTTTATTTTCAGTAAAACGTTTAAGATTACTTTTTAAAGGATACTTTGAATAATAAAATAAAATATTTAATTTTTATAATTTTTTTGTAAATTGAAAAAAATAATAATATATATATATATATATATATAGGGGCAGGATCAACCATTAGATTATATGAGGGTTCAGATTACTCATAAGCCATCAAACATTATTTAAAAAAGAATATGTCGATTCGGGCCGGGCATACTGTACATACTGTATTTAAAAAACAATGAATGGTAAATAAAAAAAAGAAAAGTAAGGCTACTCCATTTCGACAAAAGACCCACACCCAAGTTCCATAGCTTTGGGTCCGCTATCCCGATCATGATT
>JANKKB010030190.1:0-55456 GCA_026225775.1 Bursera palmeri
CTTTATAAACCCAAACTAAAATATATAAATTTTATGTACAGTACTTTGAAATATTTAAGCAAAAACTAATAGTAAATATTATGGAGTTGAGAAACGAGATTTGCATGCAACACTCATAAACTGTTCCTACATTTTTATAAAATAATATTTAGTGTTTTTGACATTTCAAAATTCTAACTTTTCTTTTAAAAATTTTCAATATTTATCCATTAACTTTTTGTCAATTAGATAAATCTTACAAGCAGCTCACTTAGTCTTGTTCTTGGAAGTCTCAATCCACTTCTCTTTAAACATTCTATAGATTTCCACACTCAAAATCAACTTTCATACGCTAAGTATATCTAGAAAGTAGAAAGCATGGGCATGAGCAGCCTTTTTCACCAATATCACAGCTAGCATACGATGCACCAAATAAACAATAATCACAACATATACAACGCGTTTACGTATATTCACATCATAAACACCAGATTTAACAAGATGGGTATGCAAATGCAAAGCAAGTGTTGTACTTAATGTTTTCAAATCTAAATGTGCATGTATCCCTTTTCTAGATTGTGGGGCTGGAATCTATTCTCTCTCAGACCAACTTTCACGCAGCAGCATGCTTCCACTGAGAAAAATACCTTAATGATCTTGTTGCCAGTTGTCTATGATGAGAGTGACTTTGTGTGGAGTGTGTGGACCAATGTTTCTCTACAGTTTTGATTCTTCAGAGGTGGGTGAGTGACACTGTGGTTCGGTGGGTATTTCTGAAAAGGAGAGAAATATAAATTAAAGAATAGTGTAACTTGAGGGGGAGGCTTTGGAAGTGGCAAGCACCATGCCCCAGAACCCTAAAAAGCGAACCTGCCTAAGGGCCCATACCTTTCTGCTCTCATATTCACCTACTAATCCCAACCCCAAAGCATATGTATAAATCAACTTATCTACATTATAAAACATTAACGCAATTACTTTTTGATGCATAATTACAGTCCTGTTACTTTTCTTTTGTTTACTTTATCTAATATATAAATATCATATCCTGATTCTTCCCCTCCAATTTGTTATTTTTAACTTTTATTCTATAGGTACTGATGCTAATTAAACTAAAGTTTGTGTCATGATAGTTATCTTTATTTACCTATAATGAGACAAAGCAGAGGTTAATGGTTAGGCACTTGGAGAGAATGAGAATTTTATTACCTTAGGCTAGTGTGGCAATGATGCACTTCCACCCCACTTTAGTGATAGTATATATTTTCTCTGTCTAGCATCAATATGCTTTTATGGGCTGCTGATATAGAGAATTCAGGATCAAATCTAGAGATGCTCAATCCCAACCCAACAGCGATTCACCAAACCTCCCTCAAATTTGAAAAAGACTAAAACAAGAGAGGAAATATATTTTTCAGGTTTCAATGAGATCTGTTGCCTAATTAATTTTCTGGCAAACCGGTTTTCTTGACTTGGTTGACCATGACATCACTTACCGTTGATCATGACATAGTATTTGCACATCCACAGGCCAGGCCTCATCAACAACGGGTACGATGGTCCCAATCCATCATTTCCTTCAAGTGTAATTATAATTTGAGTCCTTTCTTGCGTAAAACGAAAACAAAAATTTTGTATTAATTTGTCTTTATAAATGAGTGGTTTGGGGGAAGAAGTGTTGGGTCTACGAGGCCAAAATTTCCAGCTGCTACATGGGCAATGTGAGTTGTGGCCATGATCATCATTAATCACCTAATAAACAATATTTGTTTTGATAGTGAAAACACAAGGCCTCTAATCCCACTCTGCAAATTTGTTCTTAAACTAAGTTGGTCTATTAGGTAATCATCACAAGGCCCTATTGATTGTCAATAAATCTATACTTAAAGAGTCAAAAGAAAAGAAATTAGACACATTGGAAAGCAAATATTTTCATCATCATGAATTGCTTGACATTATGATTTGATATGGCCCAGCCACCGTGCAAAATATGCTTGCTGTACATGTAGTCCAGTTCATAGTGGTAACACCACTAGATAGATCTTTCTTTCGTTACAATTTTTACAGGAGACAGTAATTATTTCATTTCATGAAAGGGCTATAAAATACGAAAAGAAAGAAAAAGTACTAATTAAGCTAGACTTTGTTAGTTGTTGAGATACACAATTTAAGAACACGTAAAAAGGCAGACAAAATTGGAAAGCAAGAATCAATGTAAAAATTCTCTAGCTTGACTAAACTTAGAAACTTCTGTTTAAAAAATGGAAAGTTAAAAACGCAGAATGAAGCTTTAGTCTATCTTTCTGAAAATAATAGCGAAGAATGACTAAGAGCTGCGGTCATTGGCCCAACTGAACCCAACTCGAAAGTAAATTACGTTCAGTCTCAGCATTCACACACTTTCAAACATCTCTTACACAAACACAGACATATTCTGATAAATTAATTAATTAATTTCTGTTTTGACCACAATGCCTGACGTGCATAAAACACCAACTGTTCAGGTCTATTTTAATATGTTTGTGCCTGAAGTTTCTTGTGAGTCAGAACACAAACCCGAGGCACCAGAATCTCTTTGAGAGAGAGTGCGTTTTGTTTATATGTTTTAGATGGTGAGGCAGTAAACAAACTGCGTTTCCTTTTGTATGGTTGTTCTTCTGTTTTGTATGGACATGAAGAGATTCATTTCCATGGACAAAACTTTCGAATCATCCACCATGTTGCATTACGACGCAAGAAGACAACACCAATGTATACAAACACAAACCTTTCTGGAAAAACAAACAACTACACAAAAACATTTCACAATAATGGCTTCTTTTACATCTCACAACAAACTCACTGTGATACCAATATTTGTTCTTTTTCTTCTTGTTGCTTCCTCACTTAGTCCGGTTCAATCAATATCCGTCCTGTCAGATTCCGGTCACCGGAAACCGGCAAACCAAACTTTCAGGCCAACCAAGGAGCTGCAAAAGCTTAAGAGAATCAATGCTTATCTGAAGAAGGTCAACAAGCCTGCAGTGAAGACAATTAAGGTATTCTTTTTTTGTCTTTGAAGGTGCTCTTTTGTATCAAGATTCAACTTTTCTTCCTGTGTTGTTAGTTTGCTGATCTGGGTTCTTTTCTCCTTGCTGCAGAGCCCAGATGGTGATGTAATAGAATGTGTTCTATCTCATCTTCAACCAGCTTTTGACCATCCTGAGCTTAGAGGGCAGAAACCATTGGTAATTTTCTGTTCGTTTTCACTTGAAAATTTTCTTCTTTCTTAGTGATTTGAGGTCAAGAATATCCATTAAGATCATTCAAGCTTGAAAAGAAGACTTCGGTTTGACAGGATCCACCAGATAGACCTAAAGTTGCCAATGAGACCACACAGCAGGCAATGATTGAGAGCTTTCAGCTGTGGACAAATTCAGGTGAATCATGCCCAGAAGGAACTGTTCCCATCAGAAGAACTACAGAAAGAGATATCTTAAGAGCAAGTTCAGTTAGAAGATTTGGACGAAAACCGAGAAGACATATAAGGAGAGACTCAACTGGCAGTGGCCATGAGGTGAGTGCACATTCAAATAACAAAGTTCCTTCCTTCCATGGATTATTATGAATTTTGCATTCAACTATAAAAGGGAAATGGTGAACAATGATACTGGAACATTTGGTGTTAGGGATTTCAATTTTTTTTTTTTTTTTTTTGGTTTTTCATTTTNATTTGGTGTTAGGGATTTCAATTTTTTTTTTTTTTTTTTTTGGTTTTTCATTTTCACTTATTAGGAGTTTATTGGCCAATGATTTGAAAAGAAAATTCTTCTTCTGTTTTCCCCTTCAATCTTCTTCCAAGAGCCATCTGCAAAGGGACGCGTTTTGGTCCAATTAAAGGACAAGTTTCATTTTCTACTAATTGCACAGTAAGCAAACACCGAATAGTCAATATTTAAGACGTTGAAAACGACAGAAGGAGGACAATTAAGAGACATTAACTGCACAGGTTTCCAATTACGGTGTCGCAATCATCTTGTCTCTCGGAACGCCTGACTATAGAAACATAATACGCTATTTTTTTTTTTAAAGTAAAACACTGTGATATTATTTATCCTAAACTTGAAATTAATTAAAAAAATTATTGGTTTATATATAGTTTATTACTTATTGTACGTACTTCTTGCAACAGCATGCAGTTGTGTTTGTAAATGGAGATCAATATTATGGGGCAAAGGCGAGTCTAAATGTGTGGGCGCCACGCGTGACCAATGAATATGAATTCAGCTTGTCACAAATATGGGTCATCTCTGGTTCATTTGGCAATGATCTCAACACCATTGAAGCCGGTTGGCAGGCATGTTTTTAATACCATTTTGAGTAGAAGTAAAATTTTTGGTCACGGGAAAGGCCTATGCTTCCATTTGTTCTTTTGTATGTTTTTAGCAGATCATGAAGTTTCAAATGATTTTTGCTTGACTTTTGACTGAATATGAAGTTTTGTATGTATTTGACTTTCGTCAGAATCGAGAATGATAGTTAATAAACAATTACATGTTTTGTATTTCTTCAGGTTAGCCCAGAGTTGTATGGTGACAATTATCCTAGATTTTTCACGTATTGGACTGTAAGTAGTATCTAATTCTCTTCGCTTAATTTGCTTAAAAGTCAAAACAAAACATAAGAATTAATAGTCCTCATTGGCTTTAATTAATTTACAGACTGATGCTTACCAAGCCACTGGATGCTATAATCTACTCTGCTCTGGGTTTGTCCAAACCAACAACAAGATTGCAATTGGGGCAGCAATTTCTCCAAGATCATCTTACAATGGCAGACAATTCGATATTGGTTTAATGATTTGGAAGGTGAGTCTTAATGAACATTCAATAGAGTATAGAGTAAGATAAATGATTTCTCTGAAAATATACTGTTTATTACTTGAGCTCTAAGGTAGTCTTTGAGTCTTTGACTTGAATTTGCTTTGACAAAAAAGCCTTCCAAATGGGATCAACGGTCATCCAAATCTTTATCAATGTGTCTTAACTCCTTAATTATGAACTTTCAAGCACAGTGGTAGACGGTGGTGCTTGAATAGTTTTTAAATAAATGAAAATAAAGAACGGCCATGTATGTTGACAGTTTTGTTTATTCTTGATTCGTTTTCCCATTTTTGAATATTATAATGCAAGATTCTCTCTTCTTTCTCTTTCTTTTAAGAGGGCTCATTATGCATCATCAACTTTTGGTTTCTCGTTTCTTTAATAAAGTAAATACTTTATTTGTTTGACCCCAGATGGCATTTGGGGGATTTCATTTCCCTTCCCCTTCCCACCTGGATTTACTCTAATTTTTATCGTTACTTGTCTGGGATATCAACGTTGTTTCTACTTTGGATAAGAAGACAATTTGGCACTGAAGGAAAACTCATCATGCATGTTTGTCATTAAGCAATCAACACATCAGACCTAAGTTACACCTGTTTCTTTTTTTTTTTTTGCCCATTTTCCAACTTGAAGTACTAAATTACAAATACATGTTTGCAGGATCCAAAGCATGGACATTGGTGGCTGGAATTTGGCTCAGGACTACTAGTTGGGTATTGGCCTGCATTTTTGTTCAGTCACCTAAGAAGCCATGCAAGTATGGTACAATTTGGAGGAGAAATTGTGAACTCTGGATCTGGTTACCACACATATACACAAATGGGCAGTGGCCATTTTGCTGAAGAAGGATTTGGAAAAGCTTCCTATTTCAGAAACCTGCAAGTTGTTGACTGGGATAATAATCTCCTCCCTCTAACAAATCTTCACCTCTTGGCTGATCATCCTAATTGTTATGATATAAGACAAGGTAGAAACAATGTTTGGGGAACTTACTTTTACTATGGAGGTCCTGGTAGAAATGTCAAGTGTCCATGAAGAAAATGGCATAGGGTAAAGATGAGTTAATATATATTTTTCTCCATTTTTTATTTTAATTTTTTTTTTCTTTTGGGTATTTTCTAGCCTCAACATGGTTTGGTTACTTTTCCATATTTCTTTTCTCATTTTTGGGGGGGGGGGGGGGGGGGGGGGGGGGGGGGGGNATTTCCCCCCCCCCCCCCCCCCCCCCAAAATTTCTAACAGGTTAATCTTCCTTTATGACCTTGTAAATATGTGAACAATACAAATTGTTAATAACATTGGGTTGCGTGGAGTTGTCTCTTCTGTTGTGTTCTCAGTTTACACAAATGGCCGAAGCACCCTTAACACCTTGTTTACACACTTACCTTGTATGGTTACTCTACATTGGTTTCTGCCATTTGGAGAACCAATACAGCTTTCACTAATTTTTCTCTCTAAGAAGACAGCCCCAACGAAAATGACTTATTCTTTATTATCGATAGTACACTCTCCATGTGCAGACCAACACAAAAGAAACGTTTTAAACATATATCTAGCAGACTTAGCCGAACGAACCTTCTCTGCAATATTATACTATATATGTCAAATGACACAAAGCTTTCAAAGATTAAATTAAAAATACACCAATGAATCTCAGTCGCCACTTTAATAATATTGATTCAGTGGCTCCCATAACAATATTATAAAAGAAAAAAAATAATAGAAGACAACGCACTGTAGTCCCAATGCCATTTAACTACATCATGTTCTTAAAAAATTTATCAAAATAACCCGTTTGAAGGGAGTCTTTAAAAAATAATCATAGTCCTTGTTTTCTTTGATTTTTTTACACATTTCTAACTTTATGACTATTATATCTCTCCATATATAATATATAAACACATCTTCCACACTTTAACAATTTCTAATAGGACAGTCTTCAAAAAATTTATTGGACAGTCATTTCGGCTGACCGGACCGTTATTTCGGCTCTTCATACCTTCATTTCACTATCTGGATCGTCATTTTGACGTGTTAGATCATCATTTTGACTCACTGGACTGTCATTTAAACTCGTCGGACTGTCATTTGACTTGCTGGATCATCATTTTGACTTGTTGAACAGTTTTTTTGATTTGTCGGGATATAATTATCATTTACCTGGTTTTGGTTAAATAAATCAAAGAAAATCAAGAGGTTGATTATTTTTCAAAGACTCGTCCGGTTATTTTGATAAATTCCCCTACTTTCTTCCCTAACCAAGCTTGTGCTTTCCAACATGGACTTTAATTAAGTACTACAGAAGTAATGGATTAGGAAATATTTTATAACATCATCTTGTCCTTTTCAGTTTTGTTAGAAAGACCCAGGAGGCTTCCCTGAAGCCAGATGTTCAGTTCTCTAGAAAGTCAATGTCACAACTACCTTATCTCTCTACACTAATGTTTTAAATCATCTTGGACTGATTAAAAAAATGGGTCCTTTTATAGTGATAGTACTTACTCCAAAATGGCAACAAAAGCAATTTTACTAAAAAAATGCTTGGAAACAATGAACAAGCAAATGTTGCTAAGTTCTTGTATTATAGACTCTAGAATAATAATGAATACAGATTAAACATGGAAAAGAGAATGTTTGGTGAGAATTATGATGAAATGGTCGTTTTTCTGTCCTGACATCGACATGAACCGCAAAAGTATAACAAGATGCTTTAGCATGAAAAGAAACGAAACCACAACTTTATATGGGACTAATCTGTCTAATCAAAGGTAAAGCAAAAGAAGCAACAAAAGCTGGTATCTCATGTGAGTGCTTTTTTCGGTTGCAGAACAAAAATTTCTAATGAAAGAAGAAATCATGGAACGATATTCGGAAATTTCACGGTTTGCTTTCCACATTTGAATGTTCTTACTTTCTTACATTATAACATATCAAAAAATTTGCTTGAAGTGCCTTTATAAATGACTGGTTAAACATCACAGAAACTGACATCATTAGCATAAAAAGAATAACGGGTCGGGCTACTACGATGGTTGTCTTCATTTCTGAATCACATTTGTCAATGATCACCACTTCCTCCAAACTTTGATAGCAGTAGTTTGCAGGAGTCTAAAAGACGAAACTGTGGCAGAGGATATTTATCATTGAGCAATCAGGCATCATCAAGATTAGAGAGCAAGATGCTTTCCTCACTGTTATTCCCACTAAGTTTTCCAGCAGCATAGTCTATAAATTTAATAAGATCCTCAGGAGTGGAGATCAAAGAACCATAACCCTCAAGATCAACCATCAAAGATTTCTTCAACTCACAACTCCATTTCTGTTGCTTGTGTATTACTCCGTATGTTCTGGAAAAACCCGTACACAGTTTAAGAAACTCAGGTTCATCTATCATTTCCTTTAAATTTATAAAATGTCCACAATTTCCTGCTGGAACAACCACAGTCTTCATCTTCAATGCAATCTTCTGTATAGATACAAGGTTCATAGCTAAGTGTCGAGCTATTGGAGATGAACTCAACATTGGATTCTCATAGTCTCTAAGTAGGAGGAAAAGCAGGATCACATTCACTAAGGAGAAGCGTGAAATGAAGGTGAAGAAATCATTAAAATTCATTCCTGTGAAAAGTGCACACAGTCTGATTAGTAAAAGTGTTGTTCTTAAATTACAATTAGCATCATAATGTATGCAGTAGGCATAAATTTTTGGCACTTAATTTTACTATTAATGAAAGGAAATCTGGAACAAGTCTCTAACTCAACGAAATTTTGCTTTCCATTAAAATGATCACCGAGGACAGACTTGAATAACGAGAAATAATAGGAACCCAAAAAACAAATGTCTCATTTGACCATTTGTACCTATATGCATTAGAATCCCGATTCATGAATCTCTCGGTTTTAGAAATTAAAAAAAAAAAAAAAAGAGGATCCTCTTCCATTAGTTAATTTTTTCCAGGAATCAAATACAGTGTTTAGATAGCAAAACTATCTATTCAGGTTACGATCATGAGAAAAGTTTCAAAAAATAGGATAGAATGCGATTCAAGCACAAGTACTGGACAGTGTAATCTTTTTAATATTAATGACATACCTGTATTAGCTGCAAGATTACGCTGACAAAGACCTTCAAAATCATCACAGATGTCTCTAATGTCCTCTATGTAATCTTTTGCCTCATTATAGTCCCTCAATAGTAAATCCCACTGAAAGAACGATGAAATTAATAAGAAATATCTTGATATTGTATACTGACATTCCCTAGATTTTCTATTTCCAAAGGCTACTCTAACTTCCAAGAATCCGTTGGCTGCATTATTGCACTTACCACCCAAGAAAGGTTATAGCCATTGAACCAATTGTGGTTTATTGATATTGTATCCTCCTGAAAGAATAAAAAACGTATGTTAAAAGGAAATGTAGCCATCCATGCTTCAACACGCATGCAAATGTTACAAAAAGATAAAAGACATTGAAGTTCGAATATCCAAATGCAGTAAAGATCTGCTCTAACTATGTGATAGAAGTTGGACAATACCACAAGTGCTTGATTCATGACATGGATAAGGCTCAGGGCCATTTTCCTCTTTTCATTTCTCAAACTTCTTTAATCTAATTACATTATTCAATCCAACAAATGCTTGCATGCGCTCTTAAATTAATATAATTCATATCCAAACCAACGCAAAAGAGTAAGGAATACCAGATTATGAACTTGATGATACCACCCGCTAGGAACAAAGATGATTTCATTTTGTTCTTGAGTGCACTCCAACCATATAGCCTGCAGATATTGACATGACCACAAAATAACATAAAATCAGTTTAAGGTCAATGAGATTACAATTTTTAAGTTGAAGATGAAGTCAGGAGACTTGCCTTCTTAAAACCAGGAAAGTTAGTTTCAATAATATCGTCGAAGATATTATATACACAGCTTTTCAAGTTTCTGATTCAAAAAACAAAAGATAAGTTAGACAACAAAGATAAGGTCATGCAATAAATAGAAAGTAGTTTATGCTGACATCAATTTACAAACTACAGAAACAAATCCCATCCGAATAAAAATGAAGTTGACTTAGTATCAAGAAAGTTGCAAAAGATGGAGTTGTAGGCGGAGCTCATACCACCACCCTGTTACCACAGAGAGTGGCTTCAATGGAGCAGTTAAAAGGAATAATAATTACCCAAAGAACATGCCATTATAGACCTCAAGAGTAAGAGAAATTACAAAGTGGACAGATGGTCATTGGTTGCAATTGGAAATCACAGTAGTTGATGATTAAGCTGCTGTTAAAGTTAGCCACTGGATGAACAAGTACAAGTTCCTGTGCATTCATCATCATACAAAAAGGGAAGATGGGTATAGACCCTTCCTGAAGCCTAAAATGAGGCCAATTGTTTCTCTTCTGGTGTTTTGGCATCTTCATTCACAGTAAATATATATATTTTTTCTTTCCATTTTTATGCTGCAAAACGGATATGTAACACATGCTAGAACATTTTCCTTTATCAAGAACAAAGCAAAAGTAAATTCCTCAAATGCGGGTCTATCCATCTATTCACCAAGGCAGGAGGTTACATGTATACCTGTCAAACACCAGATGACTTTGAGAAGGAGACAAAAAAAGCCATCGTTTCTTCCCGCACACATTTGCTGACCAACTATATGATCTGAAAACATCTGCATGAAGAGGTGTCCACGATCCTGCACAAAAAATATAAGACTTAGGCATTTTCCAATACACTAAGCACACAAACATACCATACCAGAATTATGTATCAATGTTCAAAGGCAAAACAAATTAAATACATCCATATCTAACAATGAAGCACAAAAGAAAAGACGTTAATTATAACATCTATTCTCAAACCTTTTGCTCCCATATAAACAAAACGATAATCTGAGCAACTTATTTCATTATCCCGTTGATAAGTGTCAGGATCATTATGCATATGGTAACTGTCGAGATACAGATTGAGCCAATCATCACAAAAGATCAGCGGGGTTCTGTACGCTATATATTCTGGGTACTCCTGACAATCAATTTAAAGAGGAGAAGAGAACTAGTAAGACAGCTGAGTTAATAATGTTTTGGACACATTACCTACACACAATAATAACCAGAGTTAAGTGACACCCTCTAGGTTGTTCTGCTCTCATGTTAAGCCATTGGTTTGATATAATTTAACCCATTCCCTAACCAAATAGAAATAAATAAATATAAAATCCAACGAAACATCTACTTAATACCACCCGTAAACTTTGGAAGATCATTTTCGCATGCTTCAAAACAAATTTCATTTCAACTACTTCAAGTTAAGACAGTCTAGAATAACACTCATTCCAGTGCTTTTTTTTTAAAAAAAAAAAAAAAAAAAAGAACATTAAAAAGGCACTGAGGGTACAGAAACAAAGGGTTAAAACAGCTATTATCTAGTTTTCCATTGGAGTCCTAAAATTACTTGTATGTCTTGCATATCTCCGAAGCAGATAAGTTAAGGGTTAAAATGGCAGTCCAACCATGCATTTACTAAGTAAACTCTTTTTCAGGTAATCTACATTCTACCATTTGGGTTGACAACATGTGCCCTCAAACACAGCATTTCTACAGAAATAAAGAATGAACTAATTTGAACTTGAACCTTGACAAAATGCCAGTCTTTCAAATATAGCACGGAAGCATCAGTTTTGTCCTGAAGAGAAGTCTCAAGCCAATGCTTAACAAACTCCAAGACAGACATCTCTACTCTCTTCTGGTCCGTGAATTCCCTAGTAGCACAATCCGCAACCTATAAATATCACATAACAATGGCATTAAAAATGTCAAGTTTACCGAGTGTAGATTGTTCGATTTAGCTCAGAAACATATCAACTGATAAGGATGTGTAGAACATTCAGAAAACAGCCTGCAATAGACTTAATAAAAGAAAATATATACTCAGTTCTGGACTTCTAGTCTTCTATTAATGATATATTAAGCAGAAAAGACAATTACATATATAAAAACACGAGCAAGAAGTAAAAACCTGAACTTTGGATTTTCCAAAATGGGTAGAGAAGAACTGAAGGTTAGGCTGTCCATTGTGCGTAACCCAATCTTTGCAAGCTCTCCAATCATCCATCAAACCAGTCAACACCACCGGCTGGTTCTTTGCCATGAATTTCTTTATAAACTCAGTGTAACTCAGCTCTTTGCCGTTCATCTTCCCTATTTTCCCGCTGATCTTGATACCCATTTTTTTGGTTCAGGGAAGTAACTGTAATTGGGGAAATATGAACGAGAGAATTCAAGCATGCTTTGAGGCAGGTGAATTAAAAACGACATGTCTTTTGCTTGTTAATGATAAACGACAATCGTTTTATTTAGCCAGCGTGGTTAAACTCCAAATGTCTTGTCGTTTGGTTGAGTCATCGTGGCTAAACGTATTCGCGCAAAGTAGAAGATAGAGATTTCATTGATAACGGCACAAAGAATGTTTAGTGAGACATTAAACAATGTTTATTGTCGGTTATTTGTTTCAATCACTCGAGTAACCCGATTTTTGCCTAGTTATCCGAACCGAACCGGGGGGTTGGGCGGGTCGGATCGGTTATTCAGATTTGATAAACACTCTACAAACAAGGGGAATTTGCCAAAATTGCCTTCTTGGAGAAGGGTCTTTGAAAAATAACCTAGCTCCAATATTTCACTCATTCACCTGACCTTTAACAGTAATATTTTTCTTATATTCTCCATTTACCCTCATCTCTATTTGTTTAAAATCAAATTATTTTAAAACAGTAAACATCTAACAAAGTCTCTCTCTCAGTTCACGAACTTTGACTCAAACTCCTCACTCTTCACTCACGATCCTCACGAACTTCTCACGTCTTAACGAACGTCAAAGATGAACCGAGAGTAAAGGAACTGACACAAACGATAGATAACTATTAATACTTAAAGTTTTTTTTTTTTAAATTACACTTATTCATGGATGTTATTGTAGATTAGGGGTGGGCACGGGTTGGGTCTGGTTTGACCCAACCTGACAAAAACTCGAACCCGATTGGGTCAAGAGAAATAAACCCCGAAGTTAGATTTTGAAAAAAAATGACCCGTCGAGTTCGAGTTTTTGTCGGATTCGAGTCGGGTTTATCGGGTTAAGAGTTTTTGTTTTTAGTTATTTGGGTCGGGTTCGGGTTAGGTCCGGGTCGGGTTTATAAATAAATAAATAAATAATTTTACAAAATACACCTAAAATGAATTGTGGCTTAGTGGTAACGGTGAAGGGTAGCTCTGTATGAAAGGTTCGAATCACACCATTTTAGATTTTATCAAATATTTAAATTTATATTATACAATAAATAAAAAAATTTACATAATTACATCAAAGTGGTTTGTAGTCCAGTGGTTATTTTAGAGAAAGAGTATGGAATAGGTGAAGGGTTTGAATCTCACTCATCCAAGGAATTTTTGAGAATTTCTTCATCGGGTCAGGTTTTCGGGTTTGACATAAAAACCTGATTCTACCCGAAACCCGATTGGTCGGGAAAGCCTGACCCAAAGTCGGGTTTCCAAAAATTTTGACCCTAAAAAAACCCGACAGGTCAAGTCAGCTTCGGATCAACCCGACGGATCGGGTATAAATGCCCACCTCTATTATGGATTGTTTGGACTATGAATACTTAATCATTGTTGATGTTGTTTGGAGTGTATTGTTGTAAAAAAAATATATTTTTAGATTGTTTGGGTGGTAGTTTATAGTGGAAATTCGGAGTATTATAGATTGAGTTTTCTAATGGACGGATCGTTATTTTGTTGAAGAAGACGAATTGAAATAAAGGTCCGACAGTCATTTTAAAAATGACGATCCTAATAGTCATTTTAAAAATGAAGATCCGACAATCATTTTTTATAATAAAGATCTGAAAGTCATTTTTTAAAATAAAGGTCTACAGTTATTTTGAAAATAACGGTCCGGACAGGCATTTTGAAAATGAAGGTTTGGACAATTATTTTCTAAAATGAAGATAAAGGTAAATGGGAGATATAAGAGAAATATTACCATTGAGGGTTAGGTAAATATTAGAAATATTGGAGCTAAGTTATCTTTAAAGACCCCTTCAAATGGGCCATTTTGGCAAATTCCCCTGCAAACAATGTTTAATGGTTGGTAAACGACATGTCGGTTACTTGTGCCAACCGCCACCAGGATTTCGAGGCAGAAGTAGACAAAATTGACTAGAAGTAGTGACCCGTGTTTCGTGCCCGGAAGGAAACAGAAGCCTTGATCCTCTTATATTATGGAAATCTAAACGAAAGCCACCTCTACACTAATATAAACACTTGGAACCCAAACAAAGCGCTCACTTCAGTCTTTTCAAGCACTAACTTCCAACTAAAACCAAAACAAGAATCAAGGAAGGAACTTGAAGCAAATCATTCAATCAATGGCTGCAGAACCACCTTCTTCTTCATCAGACCCGTACGTGTAGGATTGTTTTAGTTTAAATGAATACTTGGATGGAAGTGTTTGAATTTCCCTTTATTTATTTTTTTTTTTTGAATTTGGACTTTTTTTGGAGAAGAAAGTTTGATTTCTTATTGGAAGTAATCAGTATAACATGATTTATGTGATTTTGAGGGTTTTAAGCTCTTTTTATTTATTTGTTCTGGGATTAGCGTTTAGGGAATTGAAGTGTTGAATGATACAACTTCTGGATTAAGTTACCATGGAGTAATCAATGCTAGTGTTCTTCAATTATTGAAAAGTTTGAACCTTTTAGCCTTGAAAGCTATGTTGGTTGTGTTTGCTTTCTGTATAATGCTTTTTGTTCTTGATTATTTATCCCTTCGTTATAGGAAAAGTAATAAGAAGGATTATTCCACTGCAATCCTGGTACGCAAGAAGTCTCCCAACCGTCTTGTTGTTGATGAAGCTATTAACGATGATAATTCTGTGATTTCCATGCACCCTGCAACCATGGAAAAGCTTCAGTTTTTTCGAGGAGATACTGTTTTGATTAAGGTGACTTAGTCCTCCTATTTGGCAGCTAAGAGAATGGATGTTCTTCTGGGAATTTACTGATGTTCTTTTTTATACAGGGTAAGAAGCGAAGAGACACTGTTTGCGTTGTTCTTGCTGATGAACAATGCGAAGAACCAAAGGTCAGAATGAACAAAGTTGTAAGAGCTAATCTTAGAGTTCGCCTTGGAGATGTTGTTTCTGTCCATCAGTGCCCTGATGTGAAGTATGGGAGGCGCGTTCACATCCTTCCTATTGATGACACTATCGAGGGTGTAACTGGCAACTTATTCGATGCATATTTGAAGCGTAGGTTTGCTATCTTTATTCTTATAGTCCGTTATTGACAATATTTTTGTCACTTTTTATTAGTACTGTGAATAGCTATCTGGTGTTTGACTTTTTCATCCTCATTCAATAGCATACTTCTTGGAATCTTACCGGCCTGTGAGGAAGGGTGACCTTTTCCTAGTCAGGGGTGGAATGCGAAGTGTTGAGTTTAAAGTAATTGAGACAGACCCTGGTGAATATTGTGTTGTTGCACCGGATACTGAGATATTCTGTGAAGGAGATCCTATCAAACGTGAGGACGAGGAGACATTAAATGAAGTAGGCTATGATGATGTTGGTGGTGTCAGGAAGCAAATGGCTCAAATTCGTGAGCTTGTAGAACTTCCTCTTAGACACCCTCAACTCTTTAAATCAATAGGTGTGAAGCCCCCAAAAGGCATCTTGCTTTACGGGCCACCTGGGTCTGGAAAAACCCTGATTGCAAGAGCTGTTGCTAATGAGACAGGTGCATTCTTCTTTTTGATTAATGGACCGGAAATAATGTCAAAGTTGGCTGGTGAGAGTGAAAGCAACTTGAGGAAGGCTTTTGAGGAGGCTGAAAAGAATGCCCCTTCTATTATATTTATTGATGAACTTGATTCCATTGCTCCAAAGAGGGAAAAGACACATGGTGAAGTGGAGAGGCGTATCGTATCCCAACTTTTGACTCTAATGGATGGTCTTAAGTCTCGGGCCCATGTGATTGTTATGGGAGCTACCAATAGGCCAAATAGCATTGATCCTGCTCTGAGGAGATTTGGGAGATTTGATCGAGAGATTGACATAGGTGTACCTGACGAAGTTGGAAGGTTGGAAGTGCTCCGTATCCACACCAAGAACATGAAACTTTCTGAAGATGTGCGACTATTTTTGCTACCTTCTCATTTTCTTGTATAAATCATGGTTCACTTGATTGTTACTATACAGTTACATTCTCATTTGATGTTATTTTCCAGGTTGATCTTGAAAGAGTTGCAAGAGATACCCATGGTTATGTTGGTGCAGATCTTGCTGCTCTCTGTACTGAAGCTGCCCTTCAGTGTATCCGGGAGAAAATGGATGTCATTGACTTAGAGGATGAGACAATTGATGCAGAGGTGCTGAACTCAATGGCTGTGACTAACGAACACTTCCAAACCGCATTGGGGTCTTCTAACCCCTCAGCACTACGAGAAACTGTGAGTTTTTTGTTCTTTTTTTTTCTCTTAAACTCTCAATTTACTTAATCATGGAATTTGTTTCTCGTTGGGCCTACTGACATTTTTTAGTTCTCCAAAGAGGGGAAAAAAAGTCTCGCTAAATAATTATTTTGAGAATTTTTAACTTGCAACAAATGGTGCATCATTCACTTTTGGCAGTATGTGTTTTCAATTGTGCTGACTGTAAATCCTACACTGTTTTAAAAATGAACTTTCAACTGCATGGTTTTTGGGCATGGTATCTTTTAAGTCATTACAGTCCTACATGAAAATATTTTTCTTATATCCTTTTGAGTGACCTTTCTGGTTGGATGTTTTAGAACCAGGAAATAACTTTTTTGAGAATAACATATGCATATTCTTGGTTGGTAGGTCGTGGAAGTTCCTAATGTCTCATGGGAAGATATTGGTGGGTTGGAAAATGTTAAGAGAGAGCTCCAGGAGGTTTGTGATTAATTCCAAGTTAACTGTTTGCTGATGAATAAGTTTATATATGTGCCTTAACTTTTCCCTTGTTTTTCACTTTCTCCACTGATAATTTTTCCCTTTTGTGGAATAAAATGTTGGCACTAGACCGTCCAATACCCTGTAGAGCATCCAGAGAAGTTCGAGAAATTTGGCATGTCACCTTCGAAAGGTGTTCTCTTCTATGGGCCTCCTGGTTGTGGTAAAACCCTTCTTGCCAAAGCTATTGCTAATGAGTGCCAGGCTAACTTCATTAGTGTCAAAGGACCTGAGTTGCTGACAATGTGGTTTGGAGAAAGTGAAGCAAATGTGCGTGAAATTTTTGACAAGGCACGGCAGTCAGCTCCATGTGTACTATTCTTTGATGAACTTGATTCAATTGCTACACAGGTAACTATCTTTTGTTAACCTTCTATGGATGATTTACCCTATCTTAACATGTTAGCCTAATGATATCGCTTTCTTTTTTTCTTCTGACTTTCAGCGTGGCAGTTCTGTTGGAGATGCTGGTGGTGCTGCAGATAGAGTCTTGAATCAATTACTGACTGAAATGGATGGGATGACCGCAAAGAAAACAGTTTTCATCATAGGTGCTACCAACCGGCCAGACATTATTGACCCAGCATTGCTCAGGCCTGGACGTCTGGACCAATTAATTTATATTCCCCTGCCAGATGAAGCTTCCCGTCTTCAGATTTTTAAAGCATGCTTGCGAAAGTCACCTGTTTCTCGTGATGTTGACTTAGCAGCTCTTGCACGTTATACCCATGGTTTTAGTGGTGCAGATATTACTGAAATATGTCAGCGTGCCTGCAAATATGCTATTAGAGAAAATATTGAGAAGGTGAGAGGATTTTTCTAACTTAGAATGAAATTATTTTTCACCAGACTAATATTTGCAACTTGTATTCTCATTGCTTTTTTGGGTTCATTCCATATTTCATAACTTATCTTTGTGGATGACAGGATATTGAGAGGCAGAGAAAGAAGAATGAGAACCCTGAGGCCATGGAAGAAGATGACATTGATGATGTTCCTGAGATAAAGGCTGCACATTTTGAGGAGTCAATGAAGTTTGCACGTCGGAGTGTCAGTGACACAGATATCCGAAAGTACCAGCTCTTTGCTCAAACCCTACAGCAATCTCGTGGATTTGGATCAGAGTTCCGTTTTCCAGATCGACCTGAGAATGCTGCCACTGGTGCTTCAGACCCATTCTCTTCTGCCACTGCTGCTGCTGACGATGAGGATCTTTATGGCTGAGCAAAGACCCTTGCATGTCCATAACGCTGCAGCAGCCTGTAGAATGTTAATAGACTGCCATGAGAATGTATTATATATCTAGATATGTTTATTTTGCATAGCATTTATAGTAAGTGCTTTTGAAACCCGAAGCTTGGATCTTCGAAGTGGGCCAATGTATATTTTGTAATGAGACATCAACTTCGACAAGATTATTAATAGCTGTGGCACATTTATGTAGCCATTGACGACTTGGTGCTATTATAGAGATAGTATATTAAGGAAATGTGATGCGTTATGGCTTGGTCGAATAATGTGGATGCAATACACGTATAGCTCAGGCACAAGTTGTTTGATTATGAAATGTGGTCCAATTACAAATTCCAGACCAGGAGATGTGGCAGCTATGCAACTATAGTCTCTTAGGTTAACCAAAACATGTCTGCTTTTATTAGATATGCAGTTTATGGTATTCTACTTGAATTCTACGGTTAAAACCCAGGCAAGTAAAATACATAATACGACAAAGAAAGGATCGGACAAACTAAATAATTGGGCTTTGGTGGCTGGCTGGCATATAAGAAATGATTACTTCATGGGCTAATTAAGTAGTTGATCCTGCCCATTCATTTTGCGAATCACTACTGTCATGATGACCTTAATGTTCATCTTTCTTCCGAGGGCATCGGTTGTTTACAAGTCACCAGCAAAGCTAAAGCTACCGTGATGTTCATGGCACGTTTTTTTTCCTTAATTTCCCCTCTTTTTGCTGCTAAAAAGTCCATTAAAGAATTAAAAAGCTCCATTCATTGGCGCTCCTCTGGTCTTTCTATTATTTAATTCCGATTTCTTTTTTTCTGAAAGTAATAAACGACACAGAAAGTCCTAATTTTCTTACTACTTTACCATGTAACTTTTGTTGAAATCAGCTTTGACGCATGTGTATGAATAGAACCGTACAACGTACACATTGTTACAAAAGAATCATATAAGTAGAGTAGCTGTATAGTGTAGCAATGATGATATACATTGGCAATCTTGGTTAGACTCATTTCTTTATAACATTATTTAAAGAGGTTTTACATATATTGGGACCGACAGTTCAGATCCTATTTATCACATGTGGGCTCTATTATTATGCTTCAACACCCTGTACTCTCTACTCGTCTTAATTCATCATGCATATCTTCACGTGATCCCAGCCCGAGCCAGGCCTCAAGGAAGGAAAGAGCACCACTCCCTGTCATGTCGTATTACAAATTAAATTTACAAGAAGAGACTAGTTGATATGATACTTGAAACTGTCATTCGTATTTAAACTACCATGAAAGAATGAAAACGTAGGGGGGGGTGATTTGGTCGACATTGAAAGGACATATGGCTTGCTTCTAGTTGGAACGAGAAGCTTTGATTTGTTTTTGGGCGTTTAATAAGCAATTTTGGCGTGATTCTAGTGTGTTATGTTGTATGTCTCTCTCTTTCACGTGGGTAGGGGCCGCCCTAGCTTTGCTTGGGCTTAGCCAGATGGCTGCATGGAACCAAAGAAGTTTCTTCTTATCCTTTAAGTGAAGAGTTATTAAAGAGAAGGATGGAGATGGAGGCTTCACGCACCCAATCATTACCCACAACCACACATGCATTCTTTTCCTCGTCCCTTTCACTTCCCCGAGGCATCAGAAATTATAAATCATCCTCGAAAACTCTTTCTAACTTCTCTCTCTCTCTCATCCTTACTCTCATTTATGCAAATTAAAGTGATAGAAAAGTGACTTCGCATTCAAGCAATATTTCCTTTTCCAAACGACATTAGACGTCTAACTTTCTCTTCTTTAATGTAAATGCCCTTCTCTTTAGATATGAAATTGAGCAAAGTAGTAGTTTGAGAGACAAAATAGCGCTTCATTCAGTGTTGGGCAAGAATAAAACTCAAGTTTCTGTACATTGATGTTGCCATCTAATGGTTATCGAGCTACCCAAAACATAGATCCTAGCTAGCCAGCTTTAATCAATTTGCTTCATTTTTACAATACCCGAATGCCCTTTGTAACTCTTCCACTCCTAACAAACAACATTAGAATAATTAATTAATTTTCTTCACTGGATGATAATGATTAACGACATACATAATATAGTCATTGATGATTTCTTGAGATATAACTAGCTGAGGAAGATGAGTAAGCAATTGAGTTATGAGAGGATCCTTGAAGTAGCAACAGTTGAGCTGGGGTCACGGAGGATGATGAGTAAGTTGGAGTTTCAATCTTTTTGGAGACATTGGTAGTCGGCTTGTGGGCCTCGCCCCCAATCGTAGGCTCTTGTCGAATTTCCCTTAATAATGCTGCGACATCTTTCATAGTCGGGCGATCCTCCGCACGATTGCTCGTGCAAAGCAGAGCGATTCCTAGTGCTTGTAGCATTTCCTGTATTTGTGTGTCCGGATGGCCCTGTAGCTTAGGATCAAGGATTTCAACTGGGTCTTTCTTGCTTTTCAGGTGGTCTCGTACCCATTGAATAACGTGTTGCCCTTCAGGGAATGATGGATCCACAGGCTTTTTCCCAGTTATGATCTCTAGCAGCACTACTCCAAAGCTGTACACATCGCTCTTCTCCGTGATTTTCAGCATGTTGGCATATTCTGCAAGGACCATCTCAACTGTGTTAACTTATTTTTCACATCAAAGAGTCTCTTTAACACCAGTAATTGGTCGCTGTCTAGAAGATTACATTTACACGAACTTTAGCCACGAAAAAAAAAGTTCTTTGTCATGCCATAAGGCGTATACGGCAAATCACACGTCAAATCTATTGATGTTACGAATAAAACAACATATTAGCGACAAATCGAAGCAATTAGCTAATAATGACACTTTGTAATTAGACATGTTAAAGCTCATTAAGTCAGACTTGGGAATCTCAAAAATGTGAAACTTTCATGTAAAACAGAAAACTATAAGAAGAAAATTAGCATAATGTGCACAGAGAGTAAAAACTAAAATTATGATCTAACAAAAAGAGGGTAATCATAATAGAAGGACGATGAAAGCGAAGACTAACCTGGGGCAATGTAGCCGTAGGACCCAGCAAATTGTGGGTCTGCGGAAAATGAACCACCATTATCTTCTTCAACTAATCTTGCTAGACCAAAATCTGCCAAACACGACTCGTACCGGTCCCCTAACAAAATATTGTGCGCTTTCACGTCCCGGTGTAGGATAGCCGGTACACAGTCATGATGCAAGTAACTTAGCCCCTCGGCCACTCCTAATGCTATCTTGAACCGTGTCTCCCACTCCAATAATCCCGCGCACTCCCCCTCGTGTAATATCGCGCCCAATGTCCCATTCGGCATGTAATCGTAGAACAACAGTTTCGTTTTCCGGTTCATTCCCCACCCTAATAACTTAACGATATTTCGGTGCCGGATTCGTGCCAATGTGGCATTTTCGGACAAAAATGCCCCTGCCGATACTTTATCTGATGCACGAAACCGTTTCACCGCGATTGTTAACCCTGACGGGAGCGTCACCTTGTAAACGACGCCGGTCCGACCCCGGCCGATAATGTTCCCAACTGTTAAGCTTTTTGCTACGTCAGCGATAGACACGTCGAGTTTGTTGTACAGTGTTAACTCCCAAGGTGGGCCCAGTTCCACGTCCTCATCGCTGTCACTGTTGAGGGACCCACTCAGACCCCGCTTTTTGGGTCCGAGGATGATGTAGAGCGCTGCCAGCAGGAGTGCGCAAGCGGCGCAGAGAAGCACCACCATGGCCACACGCGCTGCCGCTGCGTGCTTGGAAGCGCTATCTCTTTTGTCAGAAGAGTCGGGGCACTCGTTGCCGGAGAAGCAGAGGGAAGGATTTCCTGCGAGGACGCTAAGAGGCAGCTTTGAGAAGAAGGGCGTGTCCGGAACGCGACCAGAGAAGCGGTTGTGCGAGACATTGAGCACCACGAGATTTTGCAACTCGGCGAGAGAATGAAGGTCGCCGGAGAGTTGATTATGCGATAAGTCTAAGATTCCAAGTTTGTCTAGGCCCGACAGTTCCTCCGGAATCTCGCCTGAAAGCTGGTTCCAACTCAGATTGAGAGCGATTTCAAGTCCCGGAATCTTGCCCAAACTCGCCGGAATGCTCTCTGAGAGCTGATTGCTACCAAGGTCAAGCAACTGTAGCTTTACACATGAACCGAGTTGACTCGGGATGGAACCCGAAAACCGATTCTTACTCAAAACGAGTTTTGTGAGTGAAGTCAGAGATCCGAGATTCGGACTCAACGTACCTTCAATCAAATTATCCGAAAAATCAACAAACTGTAACGGAACAAGCTCATTTAAACTTGTTGGAAAGTTTCCAGCGATCGAATTGGAGTGCAAGTCAAGGAAAGTCAAATTCTGACAACCAGATAATTCTTCCGGTACGCTCCCAGTCAAGCGGTTCGACCCGATATCCAGGAAGTTGAGATTCTTCAAATACCCGATCTCCGGAGGAATGAACCCGGTCAACTTGTTACTGCTGGCGCGAAAACGAATTAAAGACGAGCAGTTGCCAATCTCTGGGGGGATAATGCCAGAGAGATTGTTGGAGAGAAGCAGTAGTTTGTTGAGTTTCTTGAGCTCGAAGATTCCTCTAGGAATGGGACCCGTCAATCCATTTTGAGAAAAATCAACGGCTTCCAGGTTCTGACATTTGGAAATAGACGCTGGAATCTCGCCTTCAAGCTTGTTGCGCCACAGAAATAGAAGAGTTAGATTTGATAAGTTACCTAACTCGGAAGGGATTGCACCTGTGATCTGATTGTTGTCGAGCTCGATGTGGGTCAGCTTCTGACAGTTTCCTATTTGAGCCGGAATTTCTCCGGAGATTTGGTTTACACTAAGTTGGAGTTCTTGTAGTGATGTGAGATTGCCAAATGTCTGAGGAATGCTGCCTGTTAATGAATTCATTGACACGTCAATGATTAGCAATTCACTGCAGCTGCCAAGCTGTGGAGGGAGGACGCCAACGAGGTTGTTTTGCCAGAGAAACAAGTTTACGAGATTTTTAAGGTTGCCTAGCTTGCTGGGTATTGATCCAGTGAGGGAGTTTTCGTATAGGTAAATGTATTGAAGCTCGGCGCAGTCCCCAAGTTCTGGTGGGATTTGGCCGGAAAGAAGAGCAGTGTAGATTGCAATGGTTTGGAGTTTCTTCAAAAGGCCAAGACTTGGTGGGAGGAAGCCTGAAATGCTCGTTTCTGCCAGCCCAATCATTACCAAATTGGTGCAATTACCAATCTCTTGTGGTAAGGAGCCTCCGAGGTTCTTGTTTCCACCAGCTCTAATCGCTTCAAGATTCTTTAACTTCCCTATTGAACTGGGAATTCCATCACTGAGTTGATTGTCGTACAAGATGAGCTGCCTCAAGATTGTGAGGTTCCCAATTTGGATTGGGATGGAGCCCTCCAGTTGATTAGAGTTGAGATGGAGCTCTTGAAGGTTCAACAAGCCGCAAAGCTCGCTTGGGATTTCACCCGTTAATGCGTTCTCACTTAAGTCTAGGTAGTTCAACAGGGTAAGCGAAGCAATCTCTTTGGGAATCGAACCTGTGAGGTTCGTTCCTGATAGAACGAGCTTGTTTAATGACAATAACGAGGTGAAATTAGAAGGAACATTTCCAAGCAAGTCCTCGTACCTCAAATTCAACTCCACAACCTCATTGTTGAAGTTGCAAAACACTCCAAACCACCCACACGGAGTCTCATCACTGGGATCCCAATTACTCAACCCCTGAAGAGAACCCTTCCAGCTCCTCTTCCATGAGAGAAGAACCTCACCTTGCTCATTAACCGCTAAAGTTGTATAAGGAAAGCAAATTAGAATGGAAAAAGAAAGGAATAGAACAGAGAAAAGGGTCCACGGATATACAGGCATTACAGCTATGCTACAAACTCCAATGAGAGAACAAACACAAACCGAGACCAAAACCAAGAGAGGGTTTGAGCCTAGGGAGAGACGAATACAATAACAAAGAGAGAAACCAAATCATGTCTCGTGGGCTATGAGTGATTTTAAAAACAAGTATAAACTAATAAGTAAGAAGCCAGAATCTCCGGATCCAAGAAACAGCTAGGCCATGATGTTGGTGCAGTGCAGAGAGAAAATGGAATTTTAGATGGGGTGTTTTAAACATTTGTTTATGGTGAAGGGGAAGAGAAAGATAACAGTTTATTTTTATTTTTTAATTTGAATGAGAAGAAGAGAGAGATGACATTGGCATGGCCATGGGTGGTGGGTGGGTTTGGATTTGTGTTAGTGACTTTTGTCTGCAATTTTTTTAGTATCAACTTTTATCTCTATATATGGCCTTGTTGTCCTGCCTCTCCCCTGAGATTTCCCTTCATTATCTCTTGGATTTTTCATAACAAACAAAATTAACTCATCTATATTTGCTAATTCCACACTCTGTCTCCACTTTGTCTTCACTGGACTTGAACAACTCCAGTAGGATCTACACTCTATTTACACACTTCATTCTTCCATGTTCTATATCGATACACCCTCCCCACTAGCATTTAATCAAAGTTTTATATATTTTTCCTTAAAAGATATGATCTATTTATGAATGGTTAGATAAGTTATGTTTCCTGGCCAATATTTTTCTTCTATCACTTGAGAGTTTTTTTAATGAATTTAAAAAACGTACATACTAGTATTTGAAAACCTTTTTATCTTCTATTTAATCATTGTCATGATTGATTTTTTTTAAATACGTATAATACTAAATACAAGAGATCTCATACTTGTTCTATCAAAAACTATTGTTTAGCAGTAACATTATTTTCATAAGTCAAATCAAATGGACTTCCAAAAACTCAAGACATATAAAGTGGATTTTGGTTGAGAGAAACTAGGAGATGCTAAATTGATCCAAACGGATACTTGCTTTCCCACTGCCAGAGCCAGTGGCATTGACAATTTGGCATTGTATTAGAATTAATTAATGTCCAAAACTAGTCTTTTAGAGATCTTGAAAACCAAAAGCAGCAAAAGATTGTTGAAAAGAATAAAAGCTGCTGTGGGAGAGGCAGCAGTTCAGAGCAATGCAGAGCAGCTCTGTTCTTGTATGTATGGGTTTGAGAGCGTATTTGGATCTTAAATATGCATATCATATCCAAACTACACCTTAATCCTTATTCAGATTCAGATCTAAATCAATTTGATTAAATAATAGTATTGGCATGGACCCAGATGTATGTTAACCTACTCGAAATCCCATTTTATTTCATGATGTGATCTATGACAAAGAACTTCATTTGTACAATCGTACAATTTATACTATGTTATCTTATCTTATTATTGTTATTGTTCTTATTATAAATCATGCCCATTTGAAAATAACACACCAATCAAATTCTGAAACCACTGGGAAATTTAAGAGCAATCCATTAGCAGAACTATAAAATTGCAGCCATCACGTGATGTCCTGTTATAACATGCTATACTGAAAACAATATGATTTGGTTTACTTGCTCGTTTTATAAATAATCTACACGTATTGCCTGCCTCGTGACTGTGCTCTGCCTCTCATATTATTTTACTCAAATTATGTGACAAATGTGTCGATCAGGAATCTAAGCACGAGATGGATGGAGTATGCACATGACAGAGAGAAAGAGGCTTTCTTAATTAGAAGGGCCAAGGCCAAGCCAGGCCAGCCATGGTGTAGGACAGCTTTCGAAACTTGGACAGAAGAGGAAGAGACAAGCACAAACCATCAAAAGCAGAGGACTTTCTTACTACTAAATTGCATTAGCCAATTGCTGCCACCGTTGCTATTTCTAATGGACAAATAAAAAAGATGATCCAGATTTAGGGATTTGGTGAAAATTAATTTAAACAGTAAAAGTTTTTAGACACCAATCGCATTCGACATTTGCCGTATTCAAAAATACCTATCAATTATTAAGATTAAAAATCGATAAAAATAAATAAAATTAGATCATTAACCTGTTTTACCAGATTAAAACATTTAAATTTTCAATATCTAAATTATTTTTTAAAATAACCCCTTAGTTTCTTGTTCTTTTTTCAATTCTATCATTTCTATTTCACCTCTTCTGTGATCATTGCGTTCTTCTGCTACTACAGCTTCCATGGCCCCATACTCAATTCATAACTATAACCAAATAAAAATATTAATGTTCCTCGCGTTAATATGATAATCTCTAAGGATGCGTGGAGACCAACTTGTCTGTACATCAATGGAATCAAAACATTTGGGCAACAAGGAGATTGCCGCAATTGTTTTTTACTTGCTTAGGTGTCGAGAGTTTGCTATTGTACAGTAAATGGTTGGTCATTTTTCTATTCACATTTATAATTTACTGGCACATCATGTGTCTAAGGCCCTAGTGTGTTGGCTTGGAGATCGTCCGTCTCTGCATCAAATGAAATGATACATCAAATCAAAAGAACTGTAAGGGAAAAGGACACGTAAATACATAAAGAAAGATCTGCAATTTTAATTTCTCTTTCACCAATTAATCTGTTGATTTCATATTGGTTCTGGTAACTGTGTCAATTTCTAGTGATGCAACACCAGCTCTTGGGTGAATGACACGACAAGGAGGCATTCTGCCATTATCTTTCAACTTCAATATTTTGCTCACCACCCATTTTCCAATCTTCTTTATATGCTTTACTGTAATTTTTGTGCGCATATATATCTATATATAACTTGTACCATTACCAAGTGATGTGTCGCTTTCTTGTCTGGTAATTGTAGTGAGAAGACCTGCGGTTCCCAGATCCTTTCAATTTGACTTAAATTTGGCCCTGCAAATGCTAGCTAGCCAAGCTGGCTACATGACATGACAGAGTTAGGCAAACAACAGATAACGCAACACTTCTCCAGAGATCATGTGAATTTCATATGATTTCTCCCGAATTTTGTTAATTAGCAAATGCTGGGCTCTCCTGGAATAATAAGAACTACTCTGTTTTACTACTAATGCTTGATTGTACGAATTCTTCGCCATAATAAAATGCATAAAACCAAGCAGGGTCTATGCTTTTGCCGTTTTGTTTTGACTCGTTTCATGAAAGGTTCTTTCTCTTTTCTCTTTATTTATGAAAGCAAATGGACCAATATCATCATCACCAAAATTGAGTTTCTTTTTCTATCTGTCGTAATTGGTGACCAAACTGCTACGTATATTTTTATATTTGATGGATAAGGATTTTGACTATCACAAATATTCAATTACGTTAGCGAAATAATAGTCTAAGATGCATTTTAAAGTTGGATTAAAAGTGGCATGCAAGAACGTGCTAACTTAAATATAATCATTCCCTTACGTTATCTAGAAAGATTTATACTCTAATTATTGATCAATACATTAATTAATTATCAATCTCCGTGGCCCAGATCTTTACCACTCACTCTTGGCTTGAATATTATTAACATTAATTCTCTAGATTCCAAATCTTTCTCTGTTTTGGTCATCTCTGTTTGATAAAATCACACACGTTTTGATCGATATTCAAAGAATAGAGTTTGAATTTGATTGATTGCAGGCTTGCTTTTGAACAAATTGCAATAATATATTTAGTAAAAATGAGAATTGAGAAACAAACATATCCCAATAAGCTAGCTTTCTATTGAACGGTTTGTCTACCATTACATCATTTGGTTCAAGAAGCTTTTATCTCAGACGGGCTCGTCTTGGTCCAGGAGCAGATGATAACCATACAGATGGATGGTAGATGCAACCCCACAAATAATATAACCAAAGTATACATGCTTGTTTATTTGAATCATTTTGCTAAATTGATTTCATATTAAGCACTTTCAGAAAGCTATTCTTTCCTTCATGGTTTGATATATCTTTTTTGTTTTTTGTGATTACTTTTTGCTTCGTGGGTTTTGTTCTTTTGCTTTCAATGGAGAACAAACTAATATTTCAAGCGCCACTCTCCTCTTTCTTGGATTGTTATTCCCGTCTTTCAAGGTTAATGGACTGATGGCTCCTTACAGCTTTTCTTCTTTCGGCTCCAAAGTAGTGATTAATTAATTATCTTACGTAGAAAAGACTGTTCATAGTATTGTTTTGGCGGTTTGTTTTACTCTTTAGAAACCGAAACCGAGCCTTTTTCCTGGCCAGTAACTTTTGTATGCTGACTAGCTACAGTATTGCTCAACATTTGGGGTGCTGATCATGCAAATCCGATATGCTTCATAAACAAGTCAGAGCTTGCCTTTGCCATTGAAAAGCTAGATCCACCAATTGAATTGGGCAATGAAATGTGCAAACATGCCATTGTAATACATTCAGAAAGCTTAATTTCTTGCTTACGTATGAATTCTTAAGTTACAGAAAGAACTGTTTCACTTGCAACTTTCAACCGGGCTGTAGCTATTTTATTGCTTTCTGTTACCATAATGACATGTTTTCACATGCCCTGATACCTGGAACGCGGTAAACATACACTTGATAGTAAGGCAAATTATTCCTAGGCTTGTTATTGCCTTGCAATTAAGTTGACTTTTGATAAAAGAATCTGACAACTCTCGTCTCATGGACTCATGAGAAAAAGTAGAGTAAGATTGGGTGGACCTCGGCATTGCAAACCAGAGGTCAACCCTGCAGATTTGGCATGTGCTGAACTGAACGCGGTGAACTGCAAATGGGTTGGACAAACTGGCACCAAAAATGGTAGAAGTCATTAGTCAATATCATAACATTAAGATTCAAGAACATATTTCTTGGTTTACACAATTGCTACTCCCAACATGTTTGTTTTCTGCTTAATTGCTCTGCTGATGATGGTTTCAAATCAAGAATGTATGCTTGCACTTCACTCATACAACTACTGCGTTACATGTATTATTTACATGTGCTTGATCACATTGTCTAGGCATATGTCTTGTTTCTTGCTCTTTTTGGTTCGATTTGATATCTTGTCAAATCCCATGATAATTGAGATTTCTAATTACCTTCCAAAAGAGTTGGATTCAGTTTTTTCTCTATAATAAAGCACAAAGTCATTGCATGATGTTCCTAAACTCTGCGTGATATGTGTCCCACTTGTATGGTGCATGGATCAATTCGTGGGATTGGGTTTCCTACTTCGACTTCAGCCTTTCAACCAGAGATGAAAATGGGGAATGCACGGCCCAAACAAGTACGAGCCCGGTAAGGAGCAAGGGCATGCCCATGCCCGGTTATACACTTATACTGTTATCTAATTGGGTAAATGTTGTTCACCTTCTTAAACTAAAGCTTATTATAAAAAATATCAGGTTATTAAAACTTAATTTTAGATATCAACTATCCACACTTTATCTATATTTAATCTAATGACTAAAAGGGAGTTTAAAAATATAACAATATAATTACTCGTATTTAATTACCCCCAATATTCAACTTTCTTTCTACCTAAATAGAATAAACGCAACTTCTTTTTCTTCGCCTACCATCTGTTACGCCTCTTTCTATTGTGAATTTTCTCTCTCTTTCGTCAACTATAGAAATAAAAGGATTCAGAGAAAAAGAAACAGAGTAGATAGACAGAAATAGAGCAAATAAGAGAAGAATTTCGTAACCGAATGACTTTTAATTATAGTTTAGGAAGCACTTACGACATATTTGCTTTACTGTCCTGAGACCCCTAATTGCATGCTTAAATGAAGACTGCAAAACAATGACTTTCTGGTTGAGCATCACCGGATGCTTCATCTAGGAATCTTTTTGTTCTTCAAGTAGGCATGGCCATCTCTTTAGTAGACTAAAAACTCTCAATTCGAGTGCAAAATTCAAAGCAAATTTTCTCCTTTCTTAATTCCTTCCTTGGATTACAGCCTTCTTGAACGATAATGTATTTCGTTGTGAAAGAAAAACTCAGAATTGTGTGGCCTCAGATTGCTTAAGCTTCCGGATTTCTATAATTTAATAACATATAATAGGAAAGAAAATATTATATAATCATTTGATAATTTGTAAATTATTCATTTCCATGTTGTTAAACAGAGATTTCAGTGCAATTCCAGAGAGGGTTTTTGATGAGTTTGGAGTGACTTGAGATTTTGGATAACTTTTATAGATTTAAAGAGAGAAGTATACGACGACTTGACAGTGGTTTTATTAATTGAGATAAATAAATCGAAAGAGTGTTTAATTTGGGTTGACATAAAAGAAGGTTTAATAAAAATAATTAGGTATAAATGATATATGTTGTTATTATTTTTGAGATTCTATTAACTGGTAGATTAAATACAGATAAATAATAGATAATTAATATCTAAAATTAAGTCAAAAAGTTAAATAATAATAACCTGATCCTATAAAAACTGACCCTGAGTTTTCCGACAACAGCTACGTTGCTGCGGCAGCTCCTCCACCTCTCTCAAACGAGTTTGAGTTATTCCTGACTCACCCATTCTTTACAAGGTTATATATTATCCACTGTGTACCCTATTTAATCTAATAACAAAAAACTTAAAAAAATTAGTTGAGTGGGAACCTATAAACTCAAACCCAACTCGGAACCGAGTTTAACCCATCTCACTCAATCCCAACACACTCTCCCAGTCCACGTCGTCATCCTTTTTTATTTTTTTCAATACCTGCAAAATCCTTCTAGCTTTCTCTCTCGCTCTCTGATTCCCTCTTTTCAGTCTATCATTAACACCTCGAGAGATCTAGCCTCAGCAGCCAACCCCTTGAACCCCAAAGTTCACAAACACAAAGCAAACAGTGCAACCACATAGTCCTTCCAAGTTGTCCCCAAGTCTAACGGCATGGGCTTCTTGTCAACGGGCCGAGCCGTGCCCACCATTTTGAGAAAATTCTGGACTATACCACGTGTCCACCATGTATGTAGCATTGAATTACTATGCTACCTCAGTCATGGCATCAGCCTCACCTTAACCGGCTCCTCTCGCGAAACGAAAATGAAAACAAAAAAGGCGGGCTAGGCCCATTTTTCCATTTAAATAAAAGTACACTCTCCATCCATCTTTCTCTCACACTCACACACAGAAGATGCAAATGCAGAGCGACGTAGATGACTCTGTACGAACAAAAATGGAGAATCTACGGCTGATCTGCGACAGAGAGATTGCAATCAATCAGCAGAAAATGGACTCTTTCTCGGCGTCGTTTCTGCAATCTCTGGAATCGGTCAGGGCCAAAGCGCAGGAAACCATCCAAACGCAAGGTCAGAATCGGGTTTCACTTTCAGTCGAAACTAGATTCAGGTTATGGTAGTCAATTTTATAATGTTGGTAAAATTATTGCTTTTTGAAGGTGACTTTATGAAAAGTGAAGCTAGAACTAGGGTTTCAAAAATGTTATCCCCAAGAACATTAAGTAAGAGTAATTCATTAGTATTATTTTCTGCTTTGTATAGCGAAACTGGTGAAGATGAAAGCTGATTTGAGAGACGCTGAAGATGAATACGTCAAAGTACTAGCAGGTATGGCTTTATTGATTTGATTTTATGTTGATGTGTTATTTTCTACCTGAATGAGTCCATTATATTCGTGATTTGTACTTGCTAGTTATCCTCAAAGCATTTCTTAGTTATCCTCTTAAAGTTTGTAAATGGTTTTTTCGTCTTTCTTATTTTGCTGAATAGTGAAGACCCGTAAAGAGGCCAAGCAGATGGCAAACAGGGATTCCATATCTGCGACGAAGGCAAGGATAGAAAAACTTAAAAGAACTGTGGAAGTTCAGAGGGCCAGGAGGGATGAGTACGCTGCAATTATATCTCGACAATCTCTAGGTAATTCCCTTTATTTTTGTTGGTTGATTTTTACTGGTTCATGTATGTGCTCTTAGTTTTATAATCGAAATGTTCTGTAAGTTTTGCAAATCCGATAATTCAAATTCTATTCGCATTCTTGTTTTCATGTAACTGATTTTTTTTTTCCTCAAATAATGTTTGTTCCTAACCAACTTACATGGGAAATAATTGACTCTTCGTTTGTACCAATAAGAATTAGTTAGTGCGCTGGTGCTTAACCGTGGATCTAAAAAAGAATTCAGGGTAGTGATGCAAAAGGTGTGTTGGGGCAAGGTTGAGATTTTGGCTGTTGCCTTTTTTTGCTTTTTGCCTAAAAGATCATGGCCATGTTACAGCAGAATTGCAACTACCATTTTTGGTTCCCAAAATCAGAAGCCAACGCCTATTTTGTTTTGTTACCTAGGATGGATCAGTCTATATATTTGTTATTGGAATTTGTAACCTATGGATCAATTATTCAAACATGGCTGAAAGGATTCAGAGGGAAATGATTGGGTTAGGAACCGCCTTAGTAAGCTTCTCATGTGTATAAATTTTGGGTAAACCTAGTATCTTCTGCTGAGTATACTTTAGGCAACAAAGTAAATTGCTATGTGTTCATATTTACATGGATCATTTTGTGGTTATGCATGTGTTCTATCTTTCTCTACTTCACGAGATTATCTTGTCCTTTTGTTAAGTCGAGGTGTAAATTTCAAATACATCTGCCTTTCTTTCTATATAAAAGAAAGATTATCTACTTTACTGATTTTTGTGGGCATTATTTCCTTCTTTTTCCCTTATTCGCCATAGATTTGTCCGTGTCTGAGGAAAAGACAAATCAAGAACATAATGGAGAAATTGAAGAGGCCATTTCATGGTACAATAAGGTTCTTGGTCTCCATATTGAGGGTGGACATGGTAATCAAAGTGGTTCTGCAAATTTTATTTTCCTTTTTTTTTTTTACAGTAATTTGTTTTCTTACGTGCTCCTATTGCTTGTAGGGGTGAAATTCACATTCAGCAATATCAATATGAAAAATCACAATGAGGAGTACTCTTTCACCATTCGCCATGTAAATGATACCTATACTTGTAAGTGCAGGTTTTATTTATTTATTTATACATATTTATATTTAATTGTGGTTATAATTTGAGTATTGATGTAATATATCTCATAGATTATGTATATTTTTTGTAACCTTCAGTGTTGGATTGTGACCCACCATTGAACAACATTAAGGAGTTGATCCAAGAGTTGAACAGAACCAATGGCTTATTCAAATTTGTCAAGATCATGAGAGAAAAGTTCCAGGAAGCTGCAGGACTTGGTATCACTCATCTTGGCCACCCCTCCCTCCCTTTTTTCTCTGCCAGTAATTAAATTCTTTAAAGCAGACATCCTCTCAATAGGAGGTCTTTGTTTCCTTTGCTGACTTTATTCTAGTAATATTGTGTTTGTGGTTCCTGGTGTGACTTGCATGTGACACTTCCACAGAAACTTGCTCTTGGCAATCAATACAGAAGATAGAACTTTATCTTTGAAATTTTTTTAATTCAAGTGCGGCTATTCCTTGTCATAAAATAAACCCTCTTATCATTCACGACTCCCAGGATTACAGTCTCAATTGACACCTCTTCATCAAGATTCTTCCACGATCTCTGCGTCTGCTCCGGTAATTTCAGTTTCAACTGATAGAAGTGAATCTCCAGTCAAGAAAAATGAGTATCAAATTCAGCATGAAGAAGTTAATAGACAAGTTGATAAGGTCATTTATAGAAGTGAATCCCCAGCCAAGAAAATTGAGCATCAAATTCAACATGACGCTAATAGAGGATCCAAGAAAGTTAATTATGGAAGAGGGGCCTTACCGGCACTTTTGTCTCCAAGATCAGCATCATCTGTTCGTCGGTCCCCTCGTTTTAAGGTGACTCCTTTCTATAGATTGCATGATATCTTATGCATTTGGTGTGCATGTGTGCAGAAACATATTTTCTCATACAGATAAAGTTAGGTTTCAGGTTATTTTTTTACCTGTCAAACTGCATAGATTCTTTTTTTTTGTTTTGTAAATATCTGTTCAGACTGGGTGTGGCAGCAGCCTTGGGCTTGGTTTTGTTTTCTTACCCTGCAAGTTTCCTTCAGCTTGGTGGTTCTAATTGAACTTTCACATTTTTTCTGGAAATATTTTGTTAACGTACTACGATTCAATACTTTAAATCACTCTGGGGGTTGTTTCGTCGCATATTTTGCAGGAATAGTCAAGTAGATTTAACATTTTAATTAAAGTTTTAAACTTTCTTACCTCCTTGAGACATTTAGCAAGAAAGACTATTGGTTGTTATGTTGATAATGAGCAATGCAGATATTTAATTGTTATCTCTACATCCTCATGAATTGTTAAGCTGTGTTGAAAATTTCTAATAGAAGTTTGAAACCTTTGGCAGGTTAAGAAATGAAGATGAAATTGATGCTGCTTTGTCATGTCTATTTTCTTACCATGTGTCAGATAAGTCGCTCAGGTAGTCATGATCTGTGACCTGGTGGTTGAGTGGTTAACATTAATCGTGGAAATTTGATCTATATGTATTTTAGAAAACTAGATGGCAGGAACAGAATTTCCACTCAGCAGTTCTGACAGCCTGATTAATCTGCTATGGTTAACTGAAAATGTTTTTGTTAACCTAATTGATCTGTTGGTACTTTAGAAAACCTAGATGGCAGGCACAGACTTGCCACTCAGCAGTCTTGCTAAGGTTGAATACAATTTGTTTCATTAACCTGTGATAAATGGCTGAAATGTAAAGGTTATAATTGCAACATTCCTTATTGTGGAGTGCTACTGTTTTGTGTACATCAATCTTATCTGTTGATCTTTTTTTTGAGTGATTCATGATCTAACATTCCCTTTAACGTACTAATAGCATTTTACTTATCTTCACCAGGGATGGTTGCAAAATTAAGGTGCGAATTCAATGTTTTTATTTTATATTTATTATTTTTCTATAATCTATTCACGGTTAGAGTTACATTTTGCATGCGATTGAAGTTTATCATCCTGTGTGCTTCTCGTCGGTCGCGCTTTACTTGATTCATTACCAGCAGAAAATAAAAATAATAAAGGAGAAAAAAAGGTCTTTCCCTCTGATTGTTCTTCGCACCAACAAAAAGCTTCCTTTGTGCATCAGCTTCAGATTGAATGAGATGGTGATTTGTGCCAATAAAATCTTCAGTGACGTTTGTTGCTGAAAACAACGTTAATTTTACTATAATCATTCGCTTTCTTTTTCTATAAACTGTGTTATTCGGTGGTGACTAGTTTGTTTTCATTGAGATATTGGCTTAGCTTTTTGCCAATTAACAATGGCTTTGCCGGGCCATAATCAGCTGGGAACATAGTTATTCAAGAATATTTTCTGGCGAATTACCCCGCGATCAGTGACACGGCTTACTGTCACTTCACGATATACTAAAAGTAAAACATCTTAGCTTGAGATTTTACATGATGTCACCAAGCTGATGAATTAGCTTCCTTTTTTCGTGCAATTTCATATTCCACTATGGTTGTTCACTCTTGGCTGGTTTTGCATATTGAGCCTCTAATTTTCATCAAAATGTTACCTCCACATATATCAGCTACATGAACCTGGTTTATTTACAGAATTATTTTAATTAATAATAACAACAATAAATGTCAGTGTCCCGCCTCAATCTAACTTCTGTTATATTCTAAACCTTTATAGGTTTTGAATTAGAAAATGAAGGAAAACTAGAAGAGAAAAAGAAAGTTGTAAAATTTTCAAATTTTTCTTATTTTCGTAGCGTTCAAATTAATTTTAACTGATGCATTACAAATATAGCCTATGTTTTAAAGAAATTAAAAGGAGGGGAGGGGGACAACTCTAAGGTACTTTTATTGACATGTTACTTTCGGTAGACTACTTTTTTTACTGCATATACAAATGCATGATGAGGCTTATGCCTATGTACATGGCTCCTAAATTTGTAGATTTTAAATGATGATTGAGTAGACACACTTCATGCTGGCAGCTGGCAGCTGGCTGCTGGTGGTTAACGCAATCGTCTGTGGATCAGTGCACGGGTCTGCTTCCATAGCCTTTGTGCCTCTGATTCATCATTTGCTAAGGCTGAGCAGCTATTCTCATTACAGTCTGCAAAGTATTTCCCGCTGACACCTTCTGTTTGTGGGCTCAGAGCAACATAGCATGTGGTTGATGCACCCTGCACCCACAAGTTTTATGTATCATATAAAGTATACGCAACTCTCTGTAACTTATGAATCTTTTGCCAAGAAAAGATGACAGGCATGTGTAGACAAACCTGAAGTGTAGTTTTTAGTAACTTGGAAGCAATAAAAAACAGAGAATCTGCACAGAGAATTTGCAGCTATTAGACTTAAATTGGTATAATTCTGCTTAGATCTAATCATGCATGATCATATGAAGGCAACTTCATGCAAAACCAAGAAGTTGTAATGCAGTGAATGGACTTGTTTGCTGTAGTAACAACTTGTATGAATGGTGAAACAAGCTTCTGATCTCAATTCTGAAACATGCGAAAGAGATGCTAGAGAATTGGAACTAATTCTTGCCTGTAATAAAGCCCTTATGAGCCCTAATTATTCCCGTCTTTACGATGCCTGGATGCACTGCATTGATACTTACTTTTGCATTCCTTGCCTGCAGAAAGTCAAGAAACCATTTCTCTGAGACAAGTCAAATCATTGTGTATAACTTTAACTTAACATCAGCAGAAATGTTTAAAGTTTGACATAGATAAAAGTAGGCAAAGGATTCTCACCTTCAGCTGCCTGGCCATTTCCTTGGCATGCAAAATGTTAGCCAATTTGGACTGAGCATATGCGCGTGTGCCATTATAAGTACTGCAAAAACAAGCAATATGTCAGCCAATATGCTCGTGCGCAACTAGATATAAAGGTAACTGCATCCCCCACCAAGTTCAGTTGCTACATGGGTCACGGCCAGATGTTTTCCATTTCCAAGTGAGCATTAAAAAATTGCTTTACATATTAGAAGTGACAGTAATTGTAAAAGCAGTGTTCCAAAAAGGTTCAAGAAGATGAGTAAATTTACCTCTTTGGATTGAGCATTCGACTCAAGCATAAATCCTCTCTCTTTACCCAACTGTGGATTACGGAGGAAAGATTAACGATTCTTCCTTGGATGCCAGTCCCTGCTGCAGTTTCTATCATTTTCTCTAACAACAACTCTGTCAATAAGTAATGTCCTGCCAAAAACGAACCAAACTCCAATCAACTATATTTCTCCTTTAATGAGTTGTGCTTTTAGACCCAAATTTTTGTTGCTTCTTAAAATAAAGAATCTACAGACAAGGACCACTAGGTGGGTCAACTTTCTACGGTTTAGCTGTTTCCTTCATCTACTGAGGGAGAGGAGGAGCAACAACATAAAATTAAAAAAAATAAACACAACATGCCATTTGGGTTCAACGTGTGCGGTGCAGCTCGGACCAACCTTTGGATAAGATTGAGCTTTAACGGAGGGATTACCAAAAATTTAATGTATAACATAAGTCAAGCTCTAAGTAAAGAAAATAGAGATTACCCAAGTAATTTGTGGCAAATGTCATCTCAATTTTGTCTTCTGAGAACTCCAAATTCTTCGAATAAATCCCAGCATTGTTTCTGGAAAATTAACACAATTTTCCTATCAGAATAAAGATATGTAAACTTCATTCTCCAATTTGCAAAATAATTTCTCTTGCATTTTTCACTAAATTGGAAAGAAAACCTATACATTACATTATATACTCACATAAGGATGTTAAGGGGTAGTCCTAGAGCCAGAAACTCAAGACAAAATCTCTGAACGGAAGCCAAAGAGCTCAGATCAATCTCAAATAATATAATCTCAGCCTCTGGACTCTCTTTTTCAATCCTCTCCTTCACTTCAACTGCCCTTTTCAGGTCCCTCGCCGGCAGCACAACTCTCACACCTCTCTTGGCTAAAACTCTAGCCGTTTCTGCTCCAATACCCGACGTTGCCCCTTCAAACAAGAACAAACGAAATTAAGAGCTTTTTTTCTTCAGCTTTGCGGAGAAGATGGTAAACATTTGATAGTCCATGATAATTTAGTCTTTTAATAAGATAAACATTAGACTACAAAAATAGCCAGGTGAAACTTTATAATATAATTAAAAGATGACATGAATCACATGATATGATCTTAGCTTATAGTCAACAAAGCTAGCAGACTAGCAGTGATCTTGTCCGAACCAATAAGAGAAAACTATTCAAAAGAGACAAAAACCATATCTTGCTGCAACCAAAAAAGAACCATTAATAAAATATCCAAACTTAGTATACCACCGGTTGTAGAGAGAGAAGGGCACACAAAATTCTGAGAGTTGCAGAGATTGTGGAACAAAACTTGCTTTTTTCAGAAAGAAAGTAAAAAATAATACAAATTTTTTTTGCATGTGCCCTCTGGATTTGGTTCATCTTGCAATAAAATATGCCTGGGAAGTTAAAGGCAGATCCATCAGAATTATCTACCAGAACGAAGTATGGAAAGAAAACAATAATGAACTCAAAAGGAAGCTGTGGGAAAATGTAGGTTGATGATCATATTATGAAAGAAGAAAACATGTATGAGAAAATAAGAAACCATTTTCCATGATCTACCATTTTTCTAGGTAAACGTTTATCAATATCATTATCAGACTCATGAACTCCCTAAATATGCAAAGTGGAGAAAACATAAGGAGCATCCTCAAAGAACTCTTCATGTAAGCAGAAACAAGAAGAATTAAAGAAGAATATACGAAACCGAAATTGTAAAAGCTTTACATTTAGATATATTAAACTCTATATTTATTTATTTTTTTTCTCCCTTAATGCAGTAGTGGTCAGTGAAAAGGTGACAAGAAGAAGACGTGTTTCCCCATCACCATATACGATGGTCTTCTTCAATTAATTAGAAAAACATATAACTAATATTATTATATATATACTAACCAGTGATTATAGCAGTCAGATGAGAAGGAACCAAGGAAGAACAATCTTCAGTAACTTGCTCAGCTGTTGATCTAGAGCCATAACCACTTGGCCCTGCAATACCTGCTAAGTACCTCAGTGTTTCCTTCATGAGGGCGCAGCTTTAGAATCTCAAAACTCAAAGAGCAAGAGAGCTAGAACACCACCAATATATAGTACATATATGTACCATATGCAAACTTGGAGTTCTCTAGTAGTTCATGGACCAGCCTACTTGGGTGGTCTCAACCAATCAACACCTTCATACGTCATTTGGGACCCTTTTCTGAGAAACCATTTAGTGCAAATGGTTGGTTGAAAGTTGGACCTTAGCTACGGGGTGGTCCATGCGCTGCAGCTGATCTTTAAGTATATCTATGGTTATAGTTAATTGTAAAAATGGCGCCGTTATTTATGGTCTTTTTTTTTTTTTCTCATAATTATAACTGTCTGTCCTTTTTTGTGTTGCCTCTTTTGCTTCTGGGAATTTTGCTATTTCTGTAGCAGCTAGCTCTGCTAATCAAGCTTCTAAAACAATGTTATATGTGACGTCAAAAATGGAAACTCTGACGGCATTATTGGAAGTGAATATCGTAAATTGTTTAAACTTTTACTTTCTTTCTCTTCAGCAGTGGTGAATATGGTTGGTTGGATGTGACATTTACACAAATTTCTCAATATAAATGACTCACGTTATAATTATTGAAAGTTACCTTTCAAAGTTGGACCAGAGAGAACAATTTAACTGTGTATTGATGGTGATGTGTTAACACTGAAGGAGAAGAAAAAAGAGCAAAGTATTGACTACAAGGTAAAGTTAATCATCAAAGGTTAAAAAAGGATTCAACAAAAGATATAATTAGAACTTGAAAGCTTCATTACACTGTAAAAAAAGCCCAATAGCATGCAGCAAGCAGCATCACTTTTCTTTGGACCCAAGACTTGTACAAGAGTCGAAACTTGATCATCACACCCAACAAGACAATCGTGTATCAAAATGAAACCCTCTTCACACGTGCACATATTTCTAGAATTAACAAGCAGTATAATTACATGCAATCTTGAGAATATATTCAAAGTTTTCTGGGCATGCAAGGCAAAGGAAAGGGAAGAGAAAGAGTTTAATTGCAGACAAAAGTAAAGTGGGGGTGTATTGGTATTGCTTTGTGTGTGACCGTGTCTCTCACGTCTTGTTTTTGGTCTCCATCTCCATCCATTCCAATCCTCTCTACGGTGAAAAATGATGGTCGGTGTTGGAGATTTGATGGACTAAAAGAGAGCATTGAGGTTGACCTTTCAACAATGGAGTTGTGCACTGGTTATGCACAAGGGACCCTTTGGTTCCCCAACTTGCATACATCTATCATCACTCTGCCACTAGTTTGTCAAGCAATTCTCTTGCACTTTCACATGTGATCTTGCCTTCTTCTGGTTTTATTCTTTCACTCATTGCATGCTCACAAATAAAGTGTAAAAGTTAAAATTGATGGGAAGCCCATTTCTAGGTTATAGACATATACATGCTTGTTTTAAATTAACAAAAAGCAATTTCCCATTATTCAAAAGCTAAAGAGCCTCTAGCTTCTTGTGCCCAACTTCTACCCAAATAAATTCAAAAAACTAATTAAAAATAAATAATAAATATTTGACCTTCTATGAAAATTATTCAAATTAAGATTATTAAATCCAACTTGGTATTTTTTAATTATTTTTATATTTTTTCTATATATATGCTTATTTATTTATATGGTCTACATAATATGACCATTGAAAGAGATGAAGGTGGAAAACATATCACGTTGAAAGGTATCAATTTTCAAATCCACCATTTTCCCAATGTCATCATCATTTGAATTAAGGAATAATTAGTCCTAATTATCTCATCAAATCGCCAACAACTCCACCAAATTAATGTGAAATGAGATCTTAAGTAAACCCATTATTTGTCTACCTAATAGCTCAACAACCCATTTGATAAAATGCTAATTAAAGACGTAAACGAGTTCCATGAATGATCTCAAAGTGATTAAAAGAATCAACCTAATACATACATAAATGTAGAATGGAAGAGCGTTAGCGCCCAAGTGTTACTATCATGTCCCCTCCATTTCCAAATTTTATCCTACCTGAATTGATGCCTTCAACAAAGCTAGGGATAACAGTGCCGACAAACCCTAAAATTCTCTCATACATACTCAACCTACTTTTGTCATTTATAAATACTTTACGCTTTATTTTGTTCAAACGAAATTAATACATATAAAAATAGATGTGAGTGCGAGCCCCACGTGCCATAGACCAATCATGGGATGACAGATGGCCCCCATCAGGTGGTGCCCACACCTCCCAAGCCAATCCTATTGTTCTCATCTTATTATTGTACGTCTAACATAGATAATTAGCTCCAAATTATTAGCATGATGATCTTTGTTAATTGAAATGATACTAAAATTAATTACAATAGATTATCTTGTTAATTGGGGAGGCTTGTATGGTAAGATTTGGTTAAAAGGTTGTTTGTCATTATCTTCATTCACCATATCTGACCAAAAAGGGATTAAAATTAAAAAAAAAAAATTTAATTAATTAATTATGGCTTACAAAGATTTCAATAAAATCATTAAGATCACTCCGAGCTGGAAGGAGAAGCACAGCAAATTCCCTGTTGAATCATGTTCATGTAGAAGCAAGTCAGCCAAGTTGATGATGAACAACAACATGGTCATATTGGTCAGGGTGTCATGCCACATCATTGCCGACACAACACGAGCTAGCTAGGGATTTTCAAACACAAAACATAACTTTCTAACTTGAGATTACTTGTGATCTTACTATGATGATTTAAGAGAACAATTCGGATCGTCCACCAGCACCAACACCAACACCAACACCAACACCAACACCAGCACCAGCACCAACACCAGCACCAGTATAATTCAAAGACACTATTATGTTTTTTCCCATTTCTTCATAATCATGGATTCTTGGGCCATGCTTCTACTTCTACATTCCAACTGATTAATTACTCAGACTAGGTTTTGGGCCATATCCTGGCCCATGTTCTATCTTCTTCTTATTTGGGCCTGAATACCTCACCTCGTAAAAGGCTTTCGGCCTCATCTGGGCCTAGCATGTATGATACGGTTAAACAATACACAACGAAACCGCGAATCTGTGACACGCCACGTCATGAGTATAATGTTGGCAACTCTGAAACCGCCTACAGACGAGTTTTCCTTTCCGAGTCAAAAGTTTTCCTCATTGCCAAAATCAAATTATAGGGTTTCACATTCCCATGGCTTCTCGTACTCATCTCGACGATGTAAGTACTTCAAGATCATTAGTTTTCTTCCTATTCACTCACATTATCTATATAAAATTGCTTCTTTTTAGTTTAGGTTTTTTTATTATTATTATTATTTTTTTGAATTTAGGACGACGATTTTGGCGGAGATTTCTCCGGGAGTCACAATGGTAGACGTTCAGGTTAGTTTCAATTTCGTTCTTAGAAGAGTAAATAATACTCTTATTGTTATGTTCCTTTATTGTTTAGTGAAGAAAGCAAAATTTACAGGTAACAAGAGAAGCTTCGGTGAAATTGAGGATGATGAGGACGATATTTTTGGTTCGAAAAAGGTATTTTTTTTTATTTTTATTATTCACAGCTGTGGATATGATAATTTCGTGTAAATTAGAGTGATTTATGCAGAATTATAGTGTGGGCAATTGAGGAAAGCTTAAACATTGGATTCTAATGCTTTGCTCAACTCTCGTAGGCGTCATTTAGCTCGTCTTTTAATAGTTACATTTTCGGAATTCCTTATTTGTCTGTCACTTGATTTTTATCGCATTGAGTTTATGTGGTGCAAAATTGGAGAAATGAATGAGCCAAACATTTTCAAATTTAGGTCGTTATTTATGGTTCACAACGTCACAGTTGTGAGTGTCGAGGCAAACTGATATTTCTTGGTAAAATGTTCAATGCCGTGATTGTTGACTGTGCGTGGTAAAATTTTGGCTAGTGATTTTGAAATTTTTTCTAGAAATAAGTAGTTTACAGTAATAGAAATAGCATGTGAAATATAAGCTACTTACGGCTTCTGAATCAATCTCTATGTTTTGCTCACAGTGAGATTTCTGAGTATCTAACTGGATGGAGAAAACAAATGTCTTTCTTTTAGTATTAGGTGGCTTAGTCAACGAGAGAAACTTCTAAAATCCTGCTTAGATATAGGTGCTGTCACTATTCTGTTTTTTCTATTTTTGCTTTCTGAACCTTTTAGCCAAGAATGTGAAGTCTAGTTTATTAGGTTTTCTTAATGTTAACTTTATCTAATATTTAGTGGTTGGGTTTTTCATATTATTGGCTCTTGGAACATATGCTTCAGGAAAATTCAAGTTTGTGTATCTAAGGGAAAAATTTTGGTTTATTCACATTACAGGCTAATTCGAAAGTAGAAGAAACTGCACCTGGTGTTGCAACTGGGATGATTTTGTCTCTTCGTGAGAGGTATTGTGAAATCCAGAATGATTGATTTGTATTTGTCGCTAGGATTCTTATGTTCTAGTGGTTAACTTCGAGATTCATTAGATCCTCATTTATTCTTGGGATTTTGTTTTGCAGTCTTCAGAACTGTAAGGACACACTGGCAACATGCCAGGTATGTTCATCTTAACTGATATATATATATATATATATATACACATGTATACATGTATAATTGTTAAAGCTGTAAATTAAGGATTTAAAACTGCACTCTCACTACATTAGGAGAATTTTGCAGATCGAAATTTGGTCTGTCAGTTTGTTAATAACGGAATGTAATTTTTCTTTTTTGCTAGTTTCTGTAAATTTCCAAATATTTAAGAAATGTACGAGAGACTCTTTAGAAGGAAAATGACTTGGAGTTATGGGGGCAACTTTCTTTATGGATATTTTTTATCTATGCAACCTTAAATGGGTTTTAGGGCCTCGTGTTCCCTAATTCTTACTTGACTATTACTATAATTTTTAGGAGGTGACACACCTGGATCATATCTGCTGCCTAAATGTCCTTTGAAATGAATTTAGCTCTTAAACTTGGTATCCCATGTCCTGTAATATTTACTTGTTTTGTACACTCTCTTCATTGTTAATATAATCCTTTGCTTTTCCTATGAAAATAAAAAATAATGCCTCTGTCATTAACTCCCAAAGTTTTTTCCATGACCATGCTTTTAGTCGGAACTTGAAGCTGCAAAATTGGAAATTCAAAACTGGCATTCTTCATTTCGAAATGAGTCCTTCGTACCAGCTGGTGCATCTCCTGGTTAGCATTTTTTACTGAATCATTTTTCATGACTTTATTTTTACATATAATCATATTATGACCGTAGTGTATGTACTAAATGTTCTGTTCTGATTTTTGTGACCAATGATTTCTACAATTCTTTGTAGAACCTAAATTAGTCATGGATTATCTTCAGACCCTAAAATCCTCTGAGGAGTTGTTGAAAGAACAGGTAAGTGCTTCATGCCATTTTTTTTAGGTGACAGAAGAAGTCATGTTTTCCTCGCATGATCTAACTTATGTTTTGTTCTTATTATCAGCTTGAAAAAGCAAAGAAAAAGGAAGCTGCATTCATTGTAACTTTTGCAAAACGGGAGCAGGAGATAGCAGAGTTGAAGGTGAGACTTCCTTCTCTCTCTCTCTCTCTCTCTGTGTGGCAAAGAATCTTGAATTTATTTATATTTATATTTATTTATTAATTTTGCACTTCATGGTTATTAAGGGCATTGTTTTTATGCCCACCTAACTCTGGATTTGTTGAAACTTTCCAGTCTGCTGTCAGGGATTTGAAGGCACAACTTAAGCCTCCATTGATGCAGGTATTATAAAATTGGTTATTTTTGGAATTCTGATGTGATCTTGGATGGCGGTCCAAAACTCCCACCCCAAACTGGTTTTCTGAATTCTGTAATTATAAGAAAAGCTTGCTTGGTGGTTCGAAACTCCCAACCCCAAACTGGGGGTCTGGATTCTGTAATTCTAAGAAAAGTTTGCGTACTTATAGGAAAACCATTTAAGAAAAGTTTAACCCATTATTTTTTGGAAGTTGAGCAAGCTTTGATATTCCGTACAGATTCATTCTGAAATATGATATACAAGATGTCTCAATGTCTGTATTGATAATTAGTTGTATTTTTATGGCTCAAATACGATATGTCCAAATTTTGAGGTCTTGGTGAAATGTATTTTCCTTATTGATTTATCTTGCTCTGGAAGTGTTTGGCCCTTGTTTCTGTGACATGCAATGGAGACCTACAATATATGCACTTTCTATTATGTGTTCTAATTATCTTGGCAGCTTAATTTATGGTGATTAATGTGATAGGCGAGGAGGTTACTGCTAGATCCAGCAATTCATGAAGAATTTAAACGCTTAAAGGTTTGTACTTGAAAAATAATCATTGGATGTTTTTGCTTGCGGGATAATTGTTTATGGTTTCTTTAATTCCAATAATGCTAGAATTTGGTTGAGGAGAAAGAGAAAAAGGTGAAGGAGCTAGAGGAAAACATAGCTGCTGTTTCTTTTACTGCACATAGCAAGATGGGGAAAGCATTGATGGCAAAGTGTAAAACTCTACAAGAGGAAAATGATGAGATTGGCCGTCAAAATGAGGAAGGGGAGGTATTGCAGGATTCTATTTTGTATCTTGTTATTTTCTGTCTTACACTTATGTCTTCTCTAGGTTGGAATTTGATATTCTTATCTGGATTTCTTTAATTTTTATTTTTTTATTTTTACTGAAACATTGAGGGACATTCCACTCTTTGTTTAATTAAGGAGACAAACATTGGTTAAAATTGAAAGAGAGATCTGATTTAATAATAAATAAGTAAAAAAAGAAAAAAGACCATTTTTTGAAAAATAAGTAATTAACTCTTGTTAGGTTCTTGTCATTAACCGGAATTTATTTTCATGAGATGGAACTAGTGGTGAACCTGCCCAGAATCGAGCCACTTGACAAATTCTTTGATATACCCATTGCGATTTTCATGTATTCTGACACATTTTGAAAAATGTGTTTAACTAAATCAAAGTTGTAATAACACAGATAGAAATTGAAAGGTATACTTGAATGTTGGGTGGTCTAATTTTCTCTGACATTTGACTGTTGAAGTTTTCTATTCTTGTTTTTAAACACCAGTTTTTTGATATGTCTGATATTATTCTCTTATTTATTTATATATTTTTTGGGTTGACAGTGGTGCATGCTCGCTAAAGTAATGTGATGAAATTTATATGGCTATTCTGAATGAATTTCATTTTTCCTATCTTTAGAGGCCATTTTCAGTTTCTATTTACAATATATTGACTACTTCTCTGAATGTTGGTCTGCAGACACATCAATTGGCACTGAAACTTGCTTTGCAGAAAAGTCAAAATGCAGAGCTTCGGAGTCAGTTTGAAGGTTAGTGACACATAAATTGATTTCAACCATAACATGATGTTGGCACTACCTGGAGTGCTCTCATTATAGAAGTGTGGCAAATCCAACTAATGAAATGAGATTGAATTTCTGTTACCACTCCGTCTACAGACAAATATACTTGTTTAATTTATTAAGAATTGAACTTTACAAATAACTGAAATGTCCTTTCAACTTCACATCTAAGAGATGTCCATTGGAGTTATTTGGAATATAATAACGCTATCACACTTGTACAAATGAAAGAAAAGAATTGTTTCTTTCAACAAGTATGTGCTAAAATAAAATATTTTCCCCCTTTTTCTATTACCTTGAAATCCCTTGACCTTTTCCGTGTTTACCAAGTTTTAAACTGGAGATCTGAGTCCACGCAAGGTACATCTTGTATTTGGACCATCGTACTTGTTAGCTGTTAATGAACTGACTAGATTAACCAACCAAAGTCTGCCACTTCATTCAGAACCTACACCCTTTGATTGGTAGGAAACTTTGGGATACAAATATCCGAAGTAGATGGTGCCAACGGGTCAAAACTCATGGTTGAAATCAAGGGCTTTTACCGCCGAGCCCCAGGAAATTATGAAATAATTGGAAAAACAGTTGAAGTTTACTTTATAATTTGCTTTACCATGATTGTGAGAAGAAAAAATAGAAATTGTATTAGCTAACCTGTCTATAATTCTTAAAGTGACCTAATGGGTTTATTGGTTGCATCTCAGAATTAAGTATTATCTTTTTTCAAACATCTGAAACTTGTTCATTATTAGTTTTGGTGGCCCCTTTTTCTGGGAGCGTAACTAGTGATATTGTTGATCTTGCACTTCAGTCAAAAGCCCACTCACTTTTTATTGCTTTCCTATCGAACTCAACCAAATTGTTATGGTTGAAATATTTTTTGTTGGGTCCATTTGGATCCTTTTTATTTTGTTGCCTGCAGGACTCTACAAACATATGGAGGGATTGACAGATGATGTGGAAAGATCAAATGAAATGGTTTCATTCTTCTCTCGTATCAATTGTTTATTGATTTTATTGTCTTGAAGCATAGCATCGTAGAAGTTTAAGAACTATGTGCGGCTTAGTGTTCTTTAATTTGGTTAATAGTAAGTTAAAAACTGAAATCTAAATTTGAAGCCTCAATATATACAGCTACCTTAGATTTGTTAAGTTTCTACTTTAAACTTTCTGGGTGATAAGTTTGGGTGGGGAAGGGCAATTAGGGAGCATTACTTCAATAAGGAGGAAGATATTAAATGGGCTGACTTGTTGATAGAGAAGTGATGCAGAAAATGCTCCAGTTTTCCATTCTCATACGAGGCCGGAAATTTAATTAGCAACTGACGAACTGAATCCATTCTAATAATCTAAAAAAAATGAAATTGAAAAAATTGGTAATTTCGTTGTTAGAGTTGAGTTAAAGAGATCTGGATAGCTTTATATCGATCAATCTTTTTCGGATGAAGCAAATATCGGATAGGATCATAGTTGATGCGGAAGTTAAGGTTTGGCAGACATCTCAAGGAAATACCTTCATAAAAAGTTCAAAGAAAGCAAAGATGGTTCATGGTTAAGATTGCATAACTGTTTAAGGCTGTGAATATAAATTCAAGCCCATTGCAATTTGGAATCTGTTTAATTACTCCTATTTTGCTGATAATTATTAAGAAGGATGAATGGACCAAGAAAAAAGATTGGGAAAAATCTGTTCTGAGAGTATCTTCTTATGCAGGTGCTTATCTTACGTGAGAAGCTAGAAGAGAAGGATCGTGAACTTGCAAATCTGAAGCATGAGTTGCAGCAGAAGAGCTTAGTGGAAGAGGATAAAACCAATACGGTTTCTGATAAAAAAGTTAGCGATGACATCACAGCGTCCGGGGAAGCTGTAAACTGATATGTAGACAGCAATTTTGTAGGATATTGTCATTTTTTTCTCTTCCCCTTGTTGTTTGTACCATGTACATTAAATAGGTTTATTAATTTGTTAATAATTTTTGAATTTTTAGACTGCTTTGTTGCGGAGTGGCGCTGCACTAGTTAGAGGAGGATGATACGCTTCCCTTACTTTCTGTGAATCTGTATCAACCTGGAAAACGTGCTATTTAAAGTGCCCGAGTTTATGCAACGGGAAAATTCCCCTTGATCCTTGCCCAATGTGCTGATCTCATCGTGGCTATGACGCTCTTGTCCAGTTCCATCCCACTGAGTCTGGGGGATGAGCAATGATGTTTCTTCCCAGCAGTGGAGTAGAGTATGGTGTTCAACCACAGGCCAATTATGTTATTAGTACTTGGATGAAATACTGTTTGACGTAGTGAGGAGATTCTTTAAAATCTGAATGTTAATATGAACTTAACTAAAATGTAACAAAATTTAGGAGTAAAAATCCAAGAACTTGAAGTAAGTGGATAGCTACGGGCGAGATGGAGAAAACCTTATTACTGCTTTAGACAAAACGTTCGGGCTCCGTTTAATGCTACAACGTGGTACAATTTCTTTGAAGCCTAAAGCTTTTATACGTGGTCATAAACCGCCTCTATCTATAAATGGAATCAAGCCGCAAATATGGCCACGTGCAGCAACCTAAGATGCAAAGAGGATCACTTTCCAAGACCTTTGTTTTAATGGTGATTGGCAATATGCTTTGTTCGTGAGTTTGCCATAATCCAAATCTTTATCTTAGACATGTGGTGAAAGAATCTACATATACACAACAAATGTTTTATTTATATAATTTTTAAATTTACACATTTACTCTAAAGTATTAGAAACGACCCAGGTAAGTATAAACATTGTCTTATAGCGAATATGGGATTTTGTTATCGTCTTAGAACGTTAAATAGCATAATAAATAGATCGTAGTAATTAGGCAGCCTAATGAGGTTGGTTCTGACGTAGGGAAGAGATAAAAGCAAGAGAGACGATCTGTGACTCGTACTCGCTGAATTGGAACTGGATTTTGCGTGTTAAAGGGTCATTCTGTATACAAGATGGAGAAGCGAACAAGTAAAATAATCAAAACCTGTTATTATTATTATTTTTTTAATTTCTATCCGTATATATTTTTCGGTAGATCATAGAAATTAAAGCACATGCAAAGTAGACACGGTAACAGTTCTACAGGGACAAAAACTGAGAACAAGTTGAGGTAGGGACTTGAATTACTAAGAATTAATCTAAGGGGGGACCATAGCTATTCAGAGATGCTTTGTTCTTCCCCGAGGCCATCCCAGCCCAGAACTGCCAACGTTTCCAATTGGTTCTAACGGTCTTACCAAGCCCTTTGTCGTGTTCCCAAGTGCCTCCCCCTGCAAACATTTTTGAACTAAAAGAAATAAGTAAGACTACAAATGAATTGGACCATCTCATCCATCAAAATCATCTAATTGTTAGTCATGGCCCCTAAACAAGCAGCACTGAGCAAACAGGGATGATATTGCTCCATATTGTCTAGAATAAATGGAATGAGGCATGAAATGTAATTTTCCTGGGAAGTTGATCTGCAATATTTATTTTTTAAAGAGCTTATCAGGAAATCAATGTGATTTGATCTTACCTCTTTCCAGCCCATACTTTCTAGAATTCTCCTTGCATAACTACCAGCTCCAAACGACATTTCTAAAGCTTCAGCTGCAGCATCCTCTGTACAAGTAGAATCATGGGACAAATCCCCACCATTACCGCTTACCACAAGACTCTTTTGTCCTGGACCCAGACCAAAACCACCGTGCAAGATTCTTCTCTCAGCAGCTCTATCCCTATATGCATGGCTTCTATGCTGGCAATACAGAAGAAAACACATTAACAAAAAACAAAGCAAATTCATCAAATCACAATAAGGTGATTCTGGAAGTAGGCCGATAAAAACATGACCAACAGCATTAACCACAGTTACTACGTACTAGTCCTTGTTATCACTCAAAACAATCTTCCTTGAAATGTCAGCATGTCTTATTTAACCTAATTATGAAAATTCTTTGAGTATCTTCTATGTTGCTTTCTACGCTAATGTATCTCATCAGCCAGGTAAGAACAGGTACAGTTAGAGCAACAGAAGTTACCTTTTCAAATGAAGAGGATTGATCTGGCAAAGTGAACGCATCCTTGCAGTCAGTGCTTCCATCAGACAATTCCAACTTACATTTTTTAGTGGATTTAGATAGCGGGAAGAATTCGGGGTAGCCCCAATCCTTGGTTGGGTTGGAAGAATTATAACTTGACAAGGAAGCTAAATATTTTGCACCAGGACTCCGCAACTTATACACTTGTCCTGAAAGGGGCCAATAGATTAGTAATAGGTTCTCAATTATGAGCTCTTAATGCACAAACGACACATTGTTTGCAAGAATTCCAATTGTCTCTTTTCTTTCTCCATAAATGAAGCCTATGAAAGAACTAATTATGATCTCACCCATGAAACACAAGGGTTATACATGTCAAATAAAAGGTGAAAGCAAACCTGTTGTAACTCGTACCAGATCTAGGTGAACTTCACATATTGGAGCAGTTTTCAAAAGACCACCACCAGAAGGCATAGAGGGGTGGAGCTTTGCTGACCGTCTCACCAAATGCCCAACCAGCTTAGCCACCTGATCTTTCCCATCCTTTCTGCACTCTGTGACCGTCGACCAGTCCCATAATTCAACAACTGGGAAGCCCAAAGTTTGCTCTTCCTCAGGTTGAATAACTTGACCATATTGTGATCGCCAGTTTTCTTCTTCCCACGAAACACCTGAATACAAAAACTATCCTAGTTTTCAACCCAAATAAGGGAAATATTTGGGCCTCCATTCTGATAAAATCCTAACCTTTTGATCTGAAGATTAATGGTCCCTTACTTTCGTATTTTTGAATCTCACAATTGAATCTTACTACTCAAGTTGATCAAATTGGCAATTCCTATAATTCTCTAACATATGAGACAATTACATAATAAAAAGGGAAATGAGTTACAGCAGCACAGGGAAAAACCTTCTTCTGATACTTGCTCACTTGAATGAATGAAATCCTGACGGTCCTCTGGCACAATTTCTCCTTCTTCTAGCTCAGGAGAATTACTATTTTCTGCATCCAAACAATATAGGATGATTCATGGCTGCTAGAAACTATACAACACAGAAATTTAAAGGAGAAATACAAAGAATAACATTCATGACAAACCCTTAGCTGAAAACTGAAAGTTATCCTGCTCAGCTGTTTCCATTGCACCATTATCAGCACTGACTGCTCCATTATACCCAGACAGATAAAGGTCAATCAGAGTTTCCTCCAACCTGAATGCAGTCAATATGATTGTCAAGACAGATATATTAACGTAAGAACAAATTAAAACTGAGTGCATAACGCCTTATATAGCTGACCATGCAGATGGTGGAGGTGGATTTTCAGGTGTCTGGTTGCTACTGCACTCTGTATGTCCTGCTGATAAAAAGACTGGTTAAATTTTAAAAGTCATTGCACTTAATGACTGTTACCTGTCACCTCTTATTTGAAAAAGTAAAAGATACTTTACAAGCAAGCTAATAATCTCCCTTAGGAAAAAAGGGGATCCAAAGTGCTTGTCAGATAGAAGAGGAATTGATTTATTAGTACGATGGATACCCAACTAGTCCTGTTCAATCCAAAAAATTCAACCAGGAAGCTCCTATCTCCCTCAGAAAACCCTCAATCTCCAAGCTCATTTACTAGGTTGGGGGAGTTTAGATTCCCCAATGCACGACTTTCAGACAAAAGATAGATAATTAGGAATCACTTCAACAGCAGTTAAAGCCAAATATGTAATTAAATGTGTGAAAATGATCATTTGCTCACCTGTAGTGGATTCATCCTGCCCACACTTTAAGCGCTGGTAAGCTTCAGATTCATCAAGCTGGACTGAAGAGTAATTTTTGTTCTCAAAATATTCTCGCTTACCTTGCTCATCATGAATGGGATTATCAGTGGCAGTTCCATCACATGGACTTACTTCACATTCATTAACCTGAAACAATGTAATACTGGAACTTACTATCACCAACCTAATACAATAAAAAAAACTATAAAGCCCCACAAAATCCTACCTTGTGAGACTCCAAAAGCACGAAATTTCCATTCTCAAACTTGTAATAGAGACCATCTTTACTACTATAGTACCAGCCAGCATTTGGGTCATGGTAAAATCCAGTACTGCACCAATTTAAGACAAAAAAGAGGAATAACAGATTTTTTTTTTTTTTTTGGAAAAAAAAAACCTTAATCAAAACGTTTCAAGACAACATATCAGGATAACAGTAAAATATATATATATATATAAATTAATTGACTTAAGCTCCATTAAAATCCAGATAATTTACAGAACCCAAGGTTTGATTACAAAAGATACAAAATTGATGCAATAGAAAGATGTCTACACTTACATGAGTCTTGATATAATCTCACGAGATAGAGTAAGAAAGGAAAAGGAGATGAAACCTGGCATGAAAGAAGAGCTGGGTTGTTTCATCCCATACAAAGCAGCAATCATTGCTCTGCTGCTGCAACTCTTTACCATCATCCGGTTCTTTATTTCCCACCATTTCCTTAACTGCTTCCGTCTCTCTGTCCAGCGAGCTTCAAAAAGGTGAACGGATTCAAACGATCACAATTCACAGTCACAGGCATGAAGAATGATGGAATGGAAGGTTCTGCGTTTTGCCGGAGAACAGAGCCAGGCCCCTGGAGGTCTAGCCCAATCCCTCAGTAAAGCCAACTGGTGGCCCATGAAAATTTCGTTTGGGCTTCGTAAGCTAAGAAAATACGAGCCCAATTAAGGTAATACAATTAGCGGAGTGGCCGTATAATTTAGCAGAAATATGAGAGTGATCCTAAAATCTCTTACTATCCAGTCATTTGAAGCTCACAGCACTTTATCTGCCAGATATGACGAGAAGACGAATGTGAATGAATAATCTGTTTAGCATACATCAGTTCAATAAATGCATAATTAATCTAAAACTTATTTAAAATTAAATAAAATATTAAATAGATTAAAAATCAAAATAGACTTTCCATCTTGTGTGGTTATAGCTCTTAGCCCAGAAGAAAGGCAATGAAATGTATCCGATCGGCAAATGTGAGGAGCTGTTTGGTCGTTTATGATTCGCGGTCCATTTTGTTTTGTACTCTTTTAATTACTACAACCAAAAAGAAGCACAAGTACAAGAAGATAACTAAGAGATATGTCGTTTCGACGTTTGCCGACAACCACCAAGATTGTCGCTGTGTTAATAGTATTTCCCAAGGCTAAGTGTTGTTGAGCTTCATGGAAGCTACAGGGCCAGCGTCTCCCACGTAATTGCCCATGCACACACCTGCGACGTGGCATCCCTCAACTGTTCTCGTGGCTTGTCAGCTCCAGCTACGTGGAAAAGATTGCAATACGTGATGCATTGTGACTCAATCTCCTTACACGTGTCAGCTCCTTTCTTGTTTTCTCCACTTGCCCCTCGTGATGGCCTTATGAGATCTTGTTAACACTCTCATGAGTTGTGTTGGAACTAGTTAATGCGACTCTGTTTAATGGTATATTTGGGGAAATTATGCAACTTTTCAAAATTAGGAGGTCAAATCAAAAAATATCCAACCTCTACTTTTATATTATCATTTTTATCCATTTTCAAATATGATCTCTAAAATGCCCTTAACCTAAACACACTTCCTCCCTCGACTCTCCTCACAAAACAGCCGACTCTCATTTCTCTTATAACAGACACCGATGACGATGAAAACCTAGAAATGTCTAAAAACCCAATCAGACCAGTCTGGCCAAAAGCCCGCTTAATCGTGCCGTCCAACTGCATTTTTTTGGCATTTTGGGTTTCCCATTAGGTTTCCAGAGACTTTCGACAACGATTCGACGATTTTTTAATTACTTTTTAAAGAATTTTCAGGCGATTTTTCGAGAAATTTTTTCTAGTTTTTTTGGCATAATTTTTAACACTTTCACTCTCTAAAAATCATTTAAACTTTAAAAATCAACAATATAATACCCATTTCAAACAAAAATTATCATCATCAACCGTTTGTTGGTGTGCCACCTCTGCGTCAGCGTTTTTGTCATCGATGCTTGGTATGAGAGATGAGAGGGTGAGTGCGATTGACATTGTGTGTTTAGGTTTCTTTAAGGGGCATTTTAGACTTCTCAAATGAAAATTGATAGATAAATGAGTAATTGTCATTGATCACTCTATTTTTTTTTTTTCACAAAATTCGGTTAATTAATATCTATTAATTTTTATATTTCAATAAACTTACTATTTTATCCTTACTAACATATATAAAAAAATTACTTAATTTTTAAAAGATAATATTATATTAAATGATCAAATTATCTTAACACATATTAAAATTATTTTTTTATGGATAATATTAACACATATTGGTATTTATTTCAATGGTAATTTGATCATTTAACTTAATATTATCCTTGAAAAATTAATTATTTTTTATGTGTTAATAAGAGTAAAATGATAAATTTATTAGAATATAGAAGTTAATAGATGTTAACTAATCGGAGGATTTGAGAAGAGATTTTTTTAAAACTTAAGGATGAGAGAAGAAAAAAAGGGTAAATATCCCGTATTAGTAAAAAAAAGAAAAAAAACAGAGTGATCAATGATAATTACTCATAAAAAAAATCATAAAGTTGGATATTTTTCAATTTAACCATCTAATTTTGGACATTTCAATATTTTCCTAAGATTTGGAGCTGGTGGTTTGTGGCGAAAATAAAGACCCTAAGGAGTGGTTGTAATTAGGGACATATCAGTAACTTCATCTAGGCTTGGCTGGGGCCATGGCGGCGATGAATGGTGATAGGCACTTAGATTTGGGTTCAAGATTTGCAAATCTTAGAAGTTTCTAGCGGTGGACAGATTTTAGAGTAATTTATATATATATAGTCTAAGATGGGCAAATTGCAAATATAAGTAGCTGGAGTCCTCCTGTTGCGGCCTCATTCGAATATCTTCCACACACTTCTGAAATGGGGTATTTACTCTCAACCCTCCATTAAATTTTTTAGTAAACCCTAGCATCCCACTGAATTTTAAACTAACACTGAGCACCCTATTAAATTTTAAACTAA
>JANKKB010030190.1:55506-74986 GCA_026225775.1 Bursera palmeri
GCGGTGGACAGATTTTAGAGTAATTTATATATATATAGTCTAAGATGGGCAAATTGCAAATATAAGTAGCTGGAGTCCTTCTGTTGCAGCCTCATTCGAATATCTTCCACACACTTCTGAAATGTTAATTACGATAAATGTTGTTCAATGACAAGCCGAATATTATGCGTATAACATAGATAGGTTGATTGGGTTGGCTACTCTGGTAGTTTGGGATCCTCAATAAGAGAAAGGCTTAGGAGGTGCTTTAGTGAAAAAGACAAGTGAAGGCATTAACCTGGCGACACGCAAGGGTAGGTATGGTGTGAAGAAGCTGAAGAAACATCTAGAAAAGCAAGTGGATCGATAGCGAATAAAGACAAGACAAGAGAGAATAACGAAAAGGTTATGCAATGAGACTCTAGACTAGATTGCAGTTTCCCTTAAATTCAACTTTAATTGATATTATTAGACACCATTTGAAGAAAAACTGCATCATTACATTATCAACCCCTCTCCATGATCAAGGGTTTCTTCCCGCTTTTCGCACATGTTAAATTTATGCGCAATCCACACAGCAGCTAGATCCTAGAAGCCTAGAACGCACATTTGTGGCACACAAATCTATATCGATGTTCATGTGTCAAAACAAGATACATGCATACAATGATCTCTACTCAATTATTACAAAAGAAACTAAAATTAACAAATCAGATGACATTTATACACGTGTTAAAATTTCCACTAGAATGACCCACGAAAGCGAAATTGGTTCCACTTGTACGTTGTTCCCATACACGATCAAAGCACAACCAGGCTTTCCCTCAACAATATATCTGCTCTAGATTCCCTCTAAACTTCTATATAAACCGCCCTCCAGTCCTTGCTTTGATCACAGACACAGATTAATCAAACCTCTCCTTCTGCCTCTCTCAAAATTGTTTGCATATTTCAGCTTTTTCTATGGCTCCAAGCTTAAGGAAAAATGTGCTACACACAATGGGGCTTCTAGATGGTCAAATACCATCATCCATAACGCTGGAAGGATCAAATTTTCTTGCAAATGGCCATCCAATTCTCACTGACGTCCCTGTAAATGTTATAGCCACCCCATCTCCATCTACCTTTGCAGACAAGACCAAAACCACGGCGGGCTGCTTCGTGGGTTTTGACGCGGACAATTCCACAAGCTGCCACGTGGTGCCTATCGGCAAGCTCAGAGGCATAAAGTTCATGAGCATATTCAGGTTCAAAGTTTGGTGGACTACCCACTGGGTTGGCTACAACGGAAAAGACTTGGAGCGTGAGACCCAGATGTTGATCTTGGACAAAAATGACTTGGGACGCCCGCACGTTCTTCTACTTCCAATCCTTGAGGGCCCATTTAGAGCTTCTCTTCAATGTGGAATTGATGACTATGTGGACCTCTGCGTGGAAAGTGGGTCCTCGCAGGTGTGTGGCTCCAGTTTCAGGAGTTGTTTGTACATGCACGTTGGTGATGATCCGTACCGTCTTGTTAAGGAGGCCATGAAGGTGGTCAGGCTCCATTTGGGAACCTTCAAGCTTCTCGAGGAGAAAACTCCGCCAGCGATAGTAGATAAATTTGGTTGGTGCACTTGGGACGCCTTTTATCTTGAAGTACACCCGAAGGGTGTCTGGGAAGGTGTCAAGGACTTAGTAGAGGGCGGGTGTCCTCCAGGGCTGGTCCTTATTGATGATGGATGGCAGTCCATTTGTCATGATGATGATCCCATCACTGACCAAGAAGGCATGAACCGAAGGAGCGCTGGCGAGCAAATGCCTTGTAGGCTTATCAAATTCGAAGAGAACTACAAATTTAGGGACTATGAGAGTCCTAATGCACCATCCCAGAAGGGCATGGGCACCTTCGTTAGGGACCTAAAAGAAGAGTTCAAGACTGTAGAACATGTGTATGTATGGCATGCATTATGTGGGTATTGGGGTGGTATTCGGCCCAATGTCCCAGGCATGCCCGAGTCTTGGATCGTTACTCCTAAATTGTCACAGAGTCTGCAGACAACCATGGAAGATTTGGCTGTGGACAAGATAGTCAGCAATGGAATCGGATTGGTCCCACCAGAGCTGGTCCACAAGATGTACGAGGGACTTCACTCTCATCTCGAGTCTATAGGGATTGATGGTGTCAAGGTGGACGTAATACATGTAAGTTCTGGAAACCTCGTTTCTTAATTTCTTTTCTTGTACTCAAAATAGCGTTGCAAACTGCAGTTTGCATTCGGTAAATGTATGGCCTTAATTTGGACTCACGTGAATCGCTATCGACTTAAATTAACGCATGGCCATAGAGGCCTCTAGAAGGCCAGCACTTGAAGTAGATCAGATGCATCTCTCTCCCTCTCTCTTTTTAAATGGCTGTCTGCAGAGTGATACAGTGAGTGCTGAAATGACAAGAGGGACCGCATGCTAGAATGTAGAATTTAGCAAGACAAATCTAGGTGATGTCATTATTGCCCATTTTTTCTGATAGTTGCAGTTGCAGGGTAAAAAGCCACCTGCACTTTAGCAGAATACTTTGTCACCTTATTCTGTAAAGGTGTGGCCTTAATTTGGACTCACGTGAATCGGTATCGACTTAAATTAATGCATGGCCATGGAGGCCTCTAGAAGGCCAGCACTTGAAGTAGATCATATGCATTTCTCTGTCTCTGTCTCTCTCTCTCTCTCTTTAAATGGCTGTCTGCAGAGTGAAACAGTGAGTCCTGAAATGATAAGCGCGAAGGCGTGCTAGAATTTAAGATTTAGCAAGACAAATCTAGGTGATGTCAGTATTGCCCATTTTTTCTGATAGTTGTAATTGCAGGGTAAAATGCCACCTGCACTTTAGCAGAATTGCTTTGTCACCTCATTAGCATGGCGCGTGTCTCTTCTGTGATTTACTGGCCCGTTGGGCGATCAGTAAGTATACATGCATGCCTTTTGAGGACTATGATGAAAAGGCTATTATGTGCTAGATCTCACAATTAAGTAATCTGTTTATTCTTCAGAAATCGACTAGAGAAATTAATAAAATTTACAAATGTGTTACATTCGAAGTTGAAGTTGGGAGAAAAATTGACCTTAAAAAATGATTAGAAGCTCATTTATAATTAGTCTAAATTAAACAGGAGATGGATTAGTTTGAATGAAAGACAACGTCTGTTAGTCATTTATCCGTTGACTTTTCAGACTGCATTTCATTTTGTTGCATAAAAAAGAATTTTAGTCGCGGTATTTGTGTTGCAGTTGCTTGAGATGCTTGCTGAGGACTTCGGTGGTCGGGTTGAGCTTGCTAAGGCTTATTATAAGGCACTAACTGCTTCTGTGAGGAAACATTTCAAAAGGAACGGTGTCATTGCTAGCATGGAGCACTGCAATGACTTCATGTACCTTGGTACAGAGACCATATCACTTGGACGCGTCGGTATGTTTGACTTTCATCTGAATACTATGATGAATGTTAATTAGATTATGCAGGCCTAGGCAGTAACTTGTCGATGCACATATGTAGGAGATGATTTCTGGTGCAGCGACCCCAAGGGCGTGGCAAACGGGACATTTTGGCTACAAGGATGTCACATGGTACATTGTGCCTACAATAGCTTGTGGATGGGTAATGTCATACACCCAGATTGGGACATGTTCCAATCTACTCACCCTTGTGCGGAATTCCACGCTGCATCCAGAGCAATTTCTGGAGGACCAATTTACGTGAGCGACTCTGTTGGGAAACACAACTTCGACTTGCTTAGGAGATTAGTCTTGCCTGATGGTACCATTTTAAGATGCCAATACTATGCTCTTCCTACCAGAGATTGCCTCTTTGAAGATCCACTTCACGATGGGAAAACAATGCTCAAAATTTGGAACCTTAACAAAGTAAGATAACCCTTCAAGTTGCTTTTACAATTTCATTGAACAAAAATACAAAATAATAAAATAGTTCCACTAAAGGCCTGACTATTATCATCTAATTATATCTTTTCATTTACATCTACAACAGTACGCAGGAGTTTTGGGACTCTTCAATTGTCAAGGAGGAGGATGGTGCTCCATAACCAGGAAAAATGTTGGTTTCTCCATGTTTTCAAACACTGTAACCTGTTTGGCTAGTCCTAAGGACATCGAATGGACCAACGGAAAGGACCCAATTTCTGTCAAAGGAGTGAACATATTTGCAGTTTACTTGTATCAAGAAAACAAGCTGAAACTCCTCAAGTTATCCGATGACTTGGAGATTACACTTGAACCATTTAATTTTGAGCTGCTTACTGTTTCTCCTGTAACAGTCTTGCCAAAAAAATCAATCCAATTTGCTCCAATTGGACTAGTAACCATGCTAAACTCTGGTGGTGCTGTTCAATCTCTAGTTTTTGATGATGATGAAAATCTGGTTAGAGTTGGAGTGAGGGGTAGCGGAGAAATGAAGGTGTTTGCTTCAGAGAAACCATTGCTGTGTAAGATTGATGGGGTGAGTGTGAAGTTTAGTTATGAAGATCAGATGGTTATGGTCCAAGTTTCATGGCCTAATTCTTCCAGATTATCAGTCATTGAGTACTTATTTTGAGACTGGAAGCTTTGTTACTGATATTTCTACTTTTCTGCCCTTTTGAGGAATCAAATGTTATGCTCAATGTCTCATGCAACACTGTAACCGTTCAAGTCGCAATTGTGAAGTTTGTTTTGCTTTTTGCTGATGCATGTAATTTCCAAAAGCCACAGAGCATAAATTTAACTGAATGAAGGGTAAACCTTATTCAACTTATGTGAGATGCACACTTCTTACATAACTATTTTTGCTAAATTTCTTAAAGCAAGAAAGTGTAAAAAGATGGATGATTTCACTTTATCTTTATTGAAAAATAAAACCACAATTTGAAGATTCCGAAGAATCTACCATCACACCCTTGTTTCAGATCATTTTAAGAAAAATCTTTGACGAATTTAAAAAGATATTGGGATGAATTTTTTAACAAAAGATGAAGATGAGGAGATCTTTGAAATTATGGTCAAATCAAAATAAAAATAAATTTAGAGATTCTTCTCTAGCGAAATCATATCAATCAAATTCTTGTTGGCTAAAACAATAAAATTAAGTAATCACTTCTAAATTGAGAGAATCTCCATAGCTTCACTCTCAGTAAACTTACAACTTTCTATGATTTTTAAGCTTAAAATTACTTTTTCTAATTATTTTGATGTTCCATTTGAAACATATAAAAGAGAAAGCAAAAGCATCATATGATATGACTGCGGTTCTACTCACAGAATAATAACAGAAACTTTATTCTTATTTTCAATTTGTATAACCAAAGATCTATCGGTTTAGAAATCTTATTAAGTTTAATTAAGTCTAGCCTGTTACAGGGTCTGCAAACTAGTAAAAAGAAATGGGCCGTTAGATCGTTAAGGACTAAAAAATAAAAATCAATCGATCAATTATGTACGGTCTACAATAATCAAAATTTTTATTTTCTTAGCTACATTTTTAATTCGATCCTTTGAGTTCAGTTATTTTTTCAAATCCCCATTTACCACTCTCAAACAGTAAATTTAAAGCGATAAAGCTTTGGAAAAATGGATAACGTTGTGCCAACTGTACTTCAAAGTCTTCATCTAGACTCCAGCTCAGAGAACTGATCGTCGGAATTGCGAAACAGCAGAAGCGAATTCCCATGAGAAACTCCAATTCTTGGACGTGCAAAGATAAACAAATCACTGAACCTACCAAAACCCAGCCACAAACTCGAAGCTTCTTAGACGAAGACGAAGATGAATATGATGAACAAGACTACGCTTCCGATGATCTATCCTTTGATTCATTTCAACCCAAAGGCAAACTCACGCGTGTCTGCTTCAGTGTATGTTTCAATCTCTCTCTTTTTAACTACCCTTTACTTGTGCTATTGTAGTTAACAAAACTTTAGTAGACTCATCCAATTGTTTGTTTTGTATCTGTAATTTGCTTAAGCTTACTTTTGCCGGCTACGAAATGGGTTGTTAAGGTTAAATTTTGAAGATTTGAGTTTTGGATGATGAAGAAGATTTTTAGTTGGCTAATATTGGATTTTGGGTTGTATAGTTTGAGTAGCAAGAGTAGTCAATGCAATATTATTTGTGAGTTTATGCAATATAATAGTGGTTATGCGATATTTTTATGTGCATTCTTATGTAATTGTATGTTCTGAAATCAGTTGATGAATTTTATGCTAAAGCAAATTTTTGGAGTTTGGAGTGAGCTCTATCTTTTGAGAATTCTTACTTAATTATCCACGTTTATGAATATTGCTACTGATATTATGTGAGCCAATTTGTTTATGGACGAAATTTTGCATATGAATTATATCTTACATTGTTACTTATGGTTGAATGAAAACATACAGAATAGGAGTTATGGGAACCAGATTGGTTCAACGCAACTCACCAGTGAGAATGTTGGGACTTCTTATGGAGCGGATTTGATTTCCGAGATTAATAGAAAGATCAAGGATCATTTTGATGATGTACTACATGCAGTGGAAGGTCTCAGTGCGAAAGTAACTCAATTAGAGAGTAGAATGCGTCAAGTGGAGAATTCTATTGATGATTTGAAGGTATCAATTGAATATAACCATGGGAGGACTGATGGAAAGCTTAGAGAGGCTGAGAATATGCTTAGAGAGGTATGTTCTTACTTCCAAGATAGTTCATCTTCAATTATGTTTATACTTCAGTTTGTAATTTTTATTATTACCATTGGTTAACCATGCATGAGACTAGGAATATTAGTTGTTCTTTTGTTAAAACTGTAACGAGAAGCTTTCAGTTTCCAATCAGACGTGCTGGAACTGTAAGGATGAAAAATTAATTCTTTCCATACTGTGTTGGAGTGCGTCTATGACTTGGTGGAATTTAATTCCCTTGGTTTCTGATTATCTTTACTTGTCACATAGCCTAGATTTTCATTTGCATTCAATCGCTTTAAAAACCTTAGCTGTTAGCATGAGCCTCAGAGCAGATAAATTTCCTCGTTTAAGTCCTCCAAGACTTTGGTTTGGGTTCCAGTGTTAATTATGGCCCCCTGACATTTCAAGCACCTATATCACTCTTCTTGGATGTATAATTATGGGTTTTGGTTGCTCTAGTGCAATATTTTATTCCATTTTTATTTTTAATCTTAAGTGGTTCATCAGTGATAGATGTTGCGTGCTTTTGTTGAACTTCCGCCCATTAAACCGGATAATTGAGTTAGTTTCAGATCTTGCCTTGAGATAATTTAGTTCCATCTCAATCTTTTCACTGAAATGATTGAATATCAATTAACAGATTACAGGATAGATTTCTGTCTGAAATCCTGCTAGCTGAAACTCCTAAAGTCATATTTGTAATAATTGGCCTTTTTTAGGATGTTTAAAATTGTGCTATCTGGCAATTGGTTGTTTAAGCCTGTGTATCAATGCATCTTTTTGTCATGCTGGGTACACAAATTTTTAATATAATTTCTTGCAGGTTCAAGGTTCTATCAAGGATTTAAAGGATAAACAAGAGATAGCTGAGACTCAGCTGTGGCTTGCAAAGCTCCAAATGTCCAAGAGCAATACACGGTTGAGCAAGCAGAACAGCACCACTCACACTGATTCATCCCAAGAAGCATTATCATTTGTTCCTCAGCAATGCCATCAATTCCCTCCAAATCCTGTTGCTTCTCCGGAACAGCATGCTGCCCTCCCTTCTGATATTCCCCAAAATGTACATCATCAAACTCCTCTGCAAACACATGTAGCAACAGCTCCGCAGCTTCCAAACCAAATACGCCAGAGCATTAACCCCTCTATTCCACAACTTGAGACTTACAGCCCATCAACTACGCGGACTCTAGAATCCACAAGTCAGCAGTTCCATATGCCTTCAACTCAGCGGTCACAGCTGCCACCTTCAGCATCGTATCAATCTATTCAATCAATAGCTCCAGCTAACATACCTCAGCTATACCAGGTGCCTATAAATCAACAATCACAGCCCCCACCTCCTGCAGTGCACCAACCTTATCAACCAACACATCAACTTCCCACAATCTCGCAATCACTCCAACCATCTCAACTGCAACCACCTCTCAATACTGTTTATTTTCAGGCTCATTGTCCGTCAAGCCATCAGCCAGAAGAAGTTCCTTACTTGCCATCTCAAAGCATCCAGAAATCCTCTCAGCCACCTGTTGTGTTCTCCCCAACCCAACAGTTTTATGTTGGGTCTACCCAGCAGATTCATGATCAACCCCCAAACAGGCCTTACTTGGAGTTACCTTCTGGGTACTCACAGGCAACCGAGCATTCTAATACCAACAATCGTTCTCTGTATGGATCTTCTTATGGCTTCAGCAGTTCAAATGTGAAACCCTTGCGACCTGCACCATCACCTTCAGTTTCAGGTGATGGAAGCAACGCCTCACAGCTGCTGACTGCCAAGATATTACCGTGTGCTCTTCCAACTGCCTCTGTTGTGGATAATGGATCTGCTTCTAATGGTAATGAAAACAGCGCTCCAACTGATGATGTTGTTGAGAAGGTTGTTTCAATGGGCTTCCGTAGAGACTTGGTGAGAGCAACAGTGAGGAACCTGACAGAAAATGGGCAACCAGTGGATCTGAATGTGGTGCTAGACAAGCTGATGAATAATGGGTAATTTCAGCCTCACAATGGTAGGTTAGCTGGAATTATTGTGTGTGGTACAGTGCCCATCCGTTCTGTATAGAATTTTTAGTTGCTTTTCTCAATCTACGGTCTTCAATTTATGTGGTCCTTCACACTACACTCGGATGATATGTAAGCTAGACACTGTAATTGGCGTGAACATTTGTTAATTTTATTATGGATGTAAATATTGCTTGATGAATCTATCTATCATGCATCAACTTTTGAGTGGTTTGGTATGCTATTCACGTGAAAATGCCTGAGCTCACTTTTTTTTCTTATTCCCACCTCTCAAGAAAAAGATATTACATTTTTCATTCTTGAGCCGTACTCCAACTGAATCGTTTTGTACTTTGATATATGTGGCATTGATTACATTAATATTTTTTCCCATTTGTATTGCCCCTTTAGCAAGAAATAAGCTAAGGTTTGTCGAGGTATCAGTGCATATATTCTTTTCTCCATTACAAAGTCCTCTCTGCCAGCGCTGATGACACTTTTTCTTCCAAGAATTTCCAGTGATGCATGTGAGCGAAGTAATGGGAGAAAGTGCAATTGTGCAATTTTTAGGTGGAAATCATCCCTAGTAAGATGATAGTATCTTCTGTCTACACGATGTTTCCTTTCCTGGATTTATTGTGCATGCGATATGGTATCTCATGTCGTGTTCTAACAAAATTTTACTTAGAAAACTGCTGAAGAATCTTGCAGTTAGTGATCTTTCGAGTCAAATCTAGATGTCATGGGGCCCTTCTAACAAATGATTTTAGCACTGTTGACTCTTGATTCTTGACATTTTAACAAAGGTAGAGTGAGTGATATACACTCATTCTTTTACTCTTGTTAGTTCTTTGTATAAGAATAAGATTGGAATCCATAGCTTAAGGAGGCTCCTATATTGTAGTATCAAATCTGGCAATTCTTTTCCCAAAGCATTCTTCAAAAGTAAAATCTGTTTAGATTCTAACACTCCTTTGTCTTATTTCTTTATAAACCTGGTGAACTTCTTGTATAATTTGGGATTCAAAACTTTATAAACCAAAAAAAAAAAAAAAAAAAGATCTATGGAAAATGTAACTGTATTAGAATTGGTTTTGACATAAACATGCTCAATTATTACTAAACTTTACATTAAGGTCACTTTCTTCAATGAATTGAAATAGAATTCCTCAAATTGCTTAGACCAAGCATGATGTTAGGTTGGTCCATGGCATTTTCCATGGGTCCACTTCATCACTAGTGAGCATGAGCATGACATATGAGCCTTCATCATTCAGACTTTGTTCAACTCTGAAACACCTAAATGTCCTTTTTGTTCTGGGTTTGGTACCTTAGGTTAGATCGTAATCTTGTGCCCATCATAGTCTTCCCGCGTGTCAGAAACCTTTGAAAAGAGTATAGAGTAGAAGGTAGGGACCTTATTAGATGACAAAATGCGCACCTAGCAATAGAATTATGATGGGTAATTCTGCAACTTGAGAGTTGAGAAGGACCATCTCCTTAATTGCAGCAGCTTCAAGAATTAACATTCCTAGACAGAGGACCACTTTTACAAGGGGCGCAAAGTAACTAGCCTTTAATGCTACAAGCCTGGAAGAGTAGCATGGCAGCTAGCCGTTTATTTTACATCTTTTTGTGAAGATTATCATGACTTAGCTCTCAAAAAGTTGATCAATTTGGTCCCAGTGCCTGCAGACCACAATCTTATGTAAATATTTTGTTTTCAGAGTTCTGATCTTGGTGGACCCTAAATCAGGTAGAGGTCCAGCCTATTTGTATGTTAGGAATATAGTTGTGTCATCCCTTTCATTTTTCTTCTATTCTGATCGTTTTTGAAAAAAATACAATACAATATAATACACACAGATGGGGCTGCGCCTGCAGTTGCACTTCGGATTTCCACTAGCAACAATTATTCTATTGGCCTTGAGTTTTCATATAAACTACTTTGCAAAAAATGATTCACTGGTGGATCTCAAACATTTATAAACAGAAAGTATTATGGCAAGAGAAAAGATTGACATAAGCGCAACAAGGAACGGCTGAGCACATACTTGATAAAAAGTAGTGCATTGACCTCTGATAGTGAATGAATCGACATATTATACGGTAAGATAAAAGCACTATAGTAATCATAAACTTTTAAAACATTCTTTTGCTACTTCTCTGTAAAGGAGCATATTGGCATAAATAAGCATCTCATGTTCATGCCATGCTAGCTGTGGACCTCTGGTGGAGCTCATTTACAAATATCTCAACACAGCTCAACTCAACAAGTCAAAGCACTACGCTTTGCTACAATAAGTGGTTGACAATTCAACAAATAAGCCAACTAGATTCCAATTATCTATGGAGTAAATCTTGCCCTTACTTTGACTTAGAAATTGGAACTATTAGACTAAGCATCTTCTAGTCAAATTTATATAATTAGAGCCCAATGTTAATGCAGCAACGGTGGCTTAAATTGCAGTTCCTGATTGGACGAGCAATTACATTCTATTTATGGTATTAGGTTTACTTAAATTAAACAAATATTCATGTCAAGGGAGGTGGGCACGTGTATATCAAATTCAATATCATCAAGTAATTTGTCAAGCATCACAAGATAAGATCAAGCAATCGAAAATCTTTAGCAACTAAAAACTAGATACTGAAAAATGGAGAAATTAAAAAAATAATAATTTAAAGTAAAATACTTATCTTCTGTTTATTACTTGATAATCGACATAAAAAAGAGGTTAGGATAATATGTAAATAATTTCATAAAATAACACTTGAAGTTATATTTTGATCAGAACAATCAAAATATCATCTGAAAAGAGAGAGTGAAAAAAACACAAATAGAAATGAAACACAAAAAGTAATAGAACCTGGAAGGAGAAAAAAGTACTCTGGAAATATTAAAAAAAAAAAAAAAGGAAAACCCTGAGTCTCACCAATCCCTGTCCCAATCTTGATTTAGTTCTCAGTCATAATCACATCTCAAAAACGACAAGACAGCAGTATAAAGAGAAACATAAAAATAAAAATAAACAAGAAAAGATAGATTAATAAATAATAAACAACGGAAGAGAATAAAGAGGAAAAAAAAAAAACATATTGATTGCTGAGAATGCAAAACAGTCACAGTGCATGAAGTGAAAAGCTGCTTTTAGCTAAGCTTTTCGCTCGCGCTTCAATACAAGCAGTATTATACATGTCTATTTATATACCCATAAAAATGGAACAGTGAAATCTAAACTCAAATTAGATTAGTCCTTGTTTTTGTTTTTTTTTTTTAACCTTCTTCTTCTAAGATCTGGCATCGAGAAACTGCGAAAATCTCTTTGGGATTTCTTGATCCCTGAGAAGCATATCTTGTCGGTAGTGTTCTCAAGGTCAAGCCCCAAGCCTGCTTCAAGCTTGTTTCACGTTCACTCACTCACTACCAATCTCTGTACTCATTTTTTTCCTTTTTCGATTCCTTTTTCTTGCTAAGAGTGAGAATATAAAAAAATGCCACTGTTTGTGTATTGAAACTTGATCCATGTTTGTTGGTGCGTCGATTTTGAGTACTTTTTTTGCCATTTATAATGCCCATTCAACTCACTTGAAAAATATCTTTTTTGTGAAAAATTTTCTAGTAGAGACCCATTTTCCATGCACCAAGCTTACTCTAGGAGCCCTAGAGCTAGATATCTGACAGATTGATAACTAATCTGCGTCATCCATAACCCCTTTAGCTCATTTCGTATTCGGTCAATATTGCTTTTATACTTATTTAAACGCCTGCCACACGGCAAAGTTTTTTATCAAGTTACTTCTTTTCAGTCATTTATCACTTCAAGACGGTGTTTTTATCTTCTGGGTTTAGCTACAAATTCCTCTTCTTTGCTCTAGAGTGCCTCTCACATTTGAAAAGAAGTTGGTACTCTGTGTTTGCACTCTGGTTTTCGAGATAGATGGCCAAGATTTTGTTTTTATTTTCATTGAAGCACTTGTTAGTGGTGTCCATAGCCTTGAATGTGAGTTTGATTTTGAGGGTTATCCACGAGAGCGAAAGAGGAAGCCTTTACAGTGCGTTGCCCTTGCAACAGCACAGAAGCTCTGTAATCGAAGATGGGGCGCGCGTTAGCAAGGGGCATATCTCTGTCCCTTCTTCATCATCATCATCATCATCATCATCTTCATTTGATAGTAGTTCTGGCATTGAAGCTGAGGATGGCGGGGAAAGACTTATCAATCTCGACCAGTAAGTGTCAGCAAAAAGAATTAAACTTGCTTTTGTTTTGTTCTGTGTAAAATATCAATTTACGGAAATACCACCATTGGCCTCCAGTTGACATTTTTTTGTCATGTTAAGATTCTTCTCATGGGTAAGCTTGTCATTTCAATACCAAAATGACTGGCTTTTGGCTTTTACTCCTCTTCCAAAGCAAGGGCGTTTGTGCTATTACATGTAGAAGTAAAGGCGAAAAATGGTATTTCGAGTTGTTTTTATTATTAAGCGTGCTGCTGGGATGTAAGGGAGTTTACATTTCCCAGAACCAATGCGTGGTTGCTGTAATGTGGGGTTTGCCAGGATAGACAAAGACAGTTCACGGAGCATTGTGCATAAGTTTAGAGTTTCCAAGGTGCATGTTAGAGTTGATTTTTTTTTGGTTCTTGGTACTTGATGACTGTTTTTGTCCTCTCTCTGTTCCCAAGTTGAGGGGTTGATACATGATCCTTAATTGCTTATGCAGTAGTGCTAGATTCTAACGCGCACCATGTGTAGTGCTCATTGGGCATTTGACTAAGCGCCATCATTGTATGCCTTACTTGGTGGACCTCTATTTGCACAAAACCTTCAGTATATAGCAAGTTGGGGAAACCCAGAACCACCAAAGCGCATGTTAGTGCCTAGCACAAGACACTAAAGGGTGTTGAGGTAGATACACGTTTGTGGCAGGCTCACAAAAAAAGTAAAAGAAAAGATGCATGTTAGTTAGTGGGGGCCTTATGGTATGTATGGTATGGCTTTGTGGCTTTTGTTCATTTAGACCTCCTTATTTAGCCTTTGAGAGATCTAAAGACTGGAGAATTCGTCCGAGATGTGAGAACTTTGGCTGCTTATATTGCTAATTATAGCTTTCCAAGTCCTTTTGAGATCATAGAAAACTGGGGTTGTCTGGATCTACTTTTTTTGTGGGTCCTGTTTTGATGCATGCCAATCACAATTTACAAACACCCATCTCTTGGTCTTTGCTTATTTGTTCATACGTATTATTTTTTATCTGATTTAAGCCATGCATAAATATCTAATTATTTATCTGCTATTATATAGAGACTCTGGACCCGCCAATTCTGCCTTCTCATAACTAGCCCATCCAATTGTGGAATCTGACAATTTTTGCGTTTAAAACTGCTGTGATTCATTATTTTATAGAGCTTTAACAGTTTCACTTGCTCACTGTTTTTATCAATTTTTTTTTTTTTTATGTGAATCTACATTTAATGGTGTCATGTTATATAACATGCTTCATTCTTATATTTAATATGTAACCAACATTTCTTTCTTTTAAAAAGTTCTTTATGCGTTTCTCTATGCAGCGGGGATCCAACAATGTACGAAAAATATTGGCTGCAAGTGGGTGACAAAACCACAATTGTGATTCCCGGGTGGCAATCCCTGAGTTATTTTTCTGATGTCAGTAACCTGTGTTGGTTTCTGGAGCCTGAATTTGCTAAGGAAGTTGTTAGATTGCACACAGTGGTCGGGAATGCAATAACAGAAAATCGTCACATTGTTGTTGGGACGGGCTCAACGCAACTCTTCCAGGCTGCCCTGTATGCTTTGTCTGCGCAGGATGCATCGGAACCCATCAGTGTGGTTTCTGCAGCGCCTTACTACTCTGTGAGTGTCATATGATATGTTTGATTCTGTCCGCCAGCTAAATTGTGACATTTTTTTTAATCTTCTTGAATCTGATGCTGCTAGTAGATGTTTTCAAAGTCTTATTATTTTATAAGGGAATTTCATCCTAGAGGAAGATTTTTAAATATGTCATCGTAAAATTCATGTGCATTACAAATGTGGCTATGTGACTTTGTCGTTTGTTTGGTGTGTTCTAAGAGATTGCAGAAAAAATTATTTCATGCATGATAGTTTTGTCTCCTGCCCCGTTATGTTAACAAACCTTGAATTCTGGTCTTCTCTCTCGTGTACCTGCAGATTTTGCATATATCCATGTGGCCAACTCGATAGACTAATCTTGCTTGCATATGGGTTATCCAAACCCTGTACTTCCATACTTTTTAAATAGAGTACTAGAAAAGCTATTGTGTAATTGAACTTTGAAGTCAATCACCTGCCAATGATTAAATTTAGTTGACAACTTAAGAGCTTGGCCAATTTTTTTGACGTATTGATTCAAATAACACAGGAAAAAGAGAGGAGGGGGAAGGGGGGAGGAAAATCCAGAAAGAAATTAGGGAGGAAAAGTCTTAAATATTCAATAATCAATCATAATTGAAGTTTAAAAAATAAAATAATACAGAAAAGGAAAAAAATTTGGTCAACATTTAAATTTCTTCAATAAAGTAAAATTATTGTTTGGAAATTATATTAAGTATGAATGGAGACTTTATGAAAGTCTTGGACTGCTTATCTTCTTGTTCTACCAGATTCTGAAAATTACTTGTCCTGTGCTCTTACATTATTGTTAACAAATTGTGAAGATGACTTTTCACCTTTTTACTCCTTTGTTTACTCAACGAAAGGGTTACTGTCTCTTTTAGTGTCAATGAGATGTCATAGTGTTTCTTCATATGCTAATAGTTTAAGTTCTGGTTAGATGGTAGCATTATTCATTTGATGTTATCAAACAGATCAAGCTTTATTTGCTGACAAATCTAAAAGATAATAAATTGGTGCTACTTTTCTACACACCAGTTTTTGTATACATCATGTTTCTGCTAGATGTTTAAACCTTTTGAAATATGTTGGTTTAATATTCTAATTACTTGCAGTCCTATCCTTCCATTACTGATTGCCTGAAGTCTGGGCTGTATAAATGGGCTGGTGATGCTCAAACTTTTGACAAAGATGGTCCATACATTGAACTGGTCACTTCTCCAAACAACCCTGATGGATTTGTCAGAAAATCGGTGGTGAATCGCAGGGGGGGAATATTGGTTCATGACCTTGCATATTACTGGCCACAATATACTTCAATATCCATTCCTGCAGACCATGATCTTATGCTGTTCACTGTCTCCAAAAGCACTGGTCACGCTGGAATGCGAATTGGGTAAGTTGATCATATTATATTTGTTTACGAAGAAAAAGTTCTGCTAGCTGTATTTGGTTTAAGTCATTTCATTTGTTTGGAACATAGGATATAAATTTGTTGATTTGTTCGTAGAGAGACAAGAATAACATGGACATGCTCAACCACTACAAATAGATTACTTAGCATTAACAATGGTTTAACCTCAAAATGTTTAGTAGGAGCAGTCCTTGTTCCTATTGCATTTTGTTGGCCTCAACTTATTAACACTATGAGCATAGAATATATACAGTTTAGAAGACAGAAAGATATATGCCATTATATTCCTAAAATTTGTGCTTATTACATCTTCCAGTTGGGCTCTTGTTAAAGACGCAGAGGTTGCCAAGAGAATGACAAAATTTATTGAACTCAACACAATTGGCGTGTCTAAAGATTCACAGCTCCGAGCAGCCAAGGTTTTGAAAGTTGTTTCTGACAGCTGTGCATCATCTGGCTGTGAAGATGAGTGCTTCTTTGATTTCAGCCACCGTCAAATGGCCATGAGGTGGATGCAACTGAGAATGGCAGTGAAGAAGAGTGGTGTATTCAGTGTGCCTGACTTTCCCCCTCAATTCTGCACGTTTCTTGGTCAGGCCTTTGAGCCTCAACCTGGTAAAACAATTCATTTTAATCATCTGTTGCTTCATTCTCATCAATTACAATTTTGTTTGGTGCAGACTCACTCATTTAACTATATTTGCAGCTTTTGCATGGTTAAAATGTGAACAAGAGATAAAAGATTGTGAAAGCTTCCTCAAGAGCAAGAAGATTTTGACAAGAAGTGGGAAGCACTTTGGGTTTAGTCCAAAATATGTCAGGATTAGCATGTTGGATCGTGATGAAAATTTCAATCTTTTTGTACAGAGGTTGTCCAAGATCCTTCAATGATAGTACATCCACTCAAGATGCCTCTTTTCTAAAGGAGACGAGAGGTCCATGCCATTCTTGTACATGTAAAAGAAGAAAGCAACACAATTTTAGCCATCTACTTGTAAGAATTCTATTAATTTTGATGGTTCTTCAGAGTTCATCTATTAGTGGAATAATGAGTTGGGGTCTATTAATTTTTATAGATTATTGATTTCATTAGCTTCAATCTGCTTCTGGCAGGAGTAAAAGTGTAAAACTGCTGTGGAATGTAGATTTTCTATTTTCTTAAAGCTATTATCTTTGTGTCTCTTGCCAGCCACAGTTATGATTGAACTCCAAAACTATCAAGTGAACTAATTTTATTAGAAATTTGCACCGTGAATGACTTTAGACATGGAGGCGCTCAGCACACAAGTATATTCTGAAACTTACTTTCCTCAACACCATGGCCAAGATTGGTGAATTGGTAATGAACCTAATTGTTTACATCAAATCATTTCAAAGGAAAGAATTATGTTGTGAATACCGATTAATCGAAATCAACAAATCTAATCGCGCGTTGCATCTTCTTAAACAAGAGGGTGAAATCGCGAGGAGTGGGTTCATAGTCTACCAAGTATTTAATTACCACAACAAATGCATTCATCTTGAAATCTAAAATAGTATCCCGTGATTTCATTATATTTGGCTCCCTTTGGTTTTAAGAGGACAAGTTCTACTCGTATCACAAAAGCGACAACTATTTGAATCTGCTAACCAACGCTAAACAAAAGCTGGGTCTGCATTGTGTTTTTGCCCCAGTATTTGCTTGTAAATGACATTAAAAAATTATAAATAAACCAGTAAACTAATCTATAATATGGAAGGCAATATATGGGCAAATTCTCTCTTTCATAGCATGTAGCAGCAACCACCAACCTAGCTTCCTAATAATTCACCGATTTCAGTCACCCTCTTTATCAACCAACCATCTCTGAACCCAGTACTGACACACAACAGAACACAGTCACAAACAAACAATAACAAGACTAGTTTTGACCTCCTCCTCATCTTCCTTCACTCCCTTTCATAACCTACTAAAATTCAACAAGTAATCCTCAGAAACAAGTACTATCTTTCTCAATTTGTTATAAATACAACATTCAACAAGTAATCCTAAAAAACAAGTACTCTCATTTCCCAATTTGTTGTGTTGTGTTTTAATAAACTTGAAAGAGGAGATTTTGATGGTCTGTGTTAACATTTGTCATTTTGTGTGGAGAATCATGGAAGAGAAGATGACATTTACATGTGAGTGTTGAGAACAGCGAGATAAGGCGCGTCTGCGTTTGTGGGCGGGCAGGACAAACGCGGGCAGGCATCCTGCTGATCTGAATTCGGATATTGTTTTACATTACAGGGGGTATTTCCTCAACCCCCCCACTAAATTTTCTGATTACCTAGCACCCCACTAAATATTAAACTATTTATCACCCCGTTAAATTTTAAAGTAACACTGACCCCTCTTAATACTGTAACATTGTTAGTTATATTTAATGGTACTACATTAAAAATCATAAAAAATATCATAAATACCCTTATGATATATCCAAAATAATAAACTTATCCCTTAATTATAAAATAATATCAAAACTCCATTTTTTATAATATTTTTAAACTAATTAACATTATAGACATTCTCAATAAAATTAATAAAAATTCATAAAAAATAATAAAGATATATTTCATACACTAAATAATTTTTATAAATTATAAAAATTTACTAAATAATTACATTTTACTTACTAAAATTATTTAGTTTTTATTAATTACTTATAAAAATTACTTGCTTAATTTATAATTATTTAATAAATAAAATATATTTTAATTACTAAATATATTTTATTTACTGAATAATATTTATAAATTTAAATAATTTTAATAAAGTAAGTAAGTAAATACTCTATTTTATAACGGTTGGTATCAACACTTAATACAAAAACCAGTTATCAAATCGATGGTTAATTTTTATTAAATAAATAAAATTATTGTTAATAAGTGTTGTTAACTTATACTTTAAAATATAAGTAAATAAGTAATTTTTTTAATCTCGAGGTGTTTTTAAATGAAATTAGATTCAATTTTTTTAATTTATAATCGATTAATAAATTAATGAGTTCACAAATGTCACACTTATCCAAAGTGACAGAGTTAACAGATTAAATCATTTTATTATAGATTTTATTGTTATATAATTAAGGGTTGCTTGTCAATCATTGGAAGCAGACCAATAATTTACTTACTTAATTTATTAATATTATTTAGTAAACCAGATCTTACTATTATAGGAAAAATGTTATCACGATTATTTTATTAAAATTATTTAGTAAATTATTTAAATTTATAAATACTATTTAGTAAATAAAATATATTTGGTAATTAAAATATATTTCATTTATTAAATAATTTTAGTAAATTAAGTAAGTAAATTTTAATAAATAATTTAATAAAAGCTAAATAATTTTGATAAGTAAAGTGATTTTGTAATTATTTAGTAAATTTTTTAAATTTCTAAAAATTATTTAGTTTATGATATATATCTTTATTATTTTTATAAAATTTTATTAATTTTTAAATATTTTATATTATTTTAATAAATAAAATATTAAAAAT
>JANKKB010030191.1:0-12104 GCA_026225775.1 Bursera palmeri
AAATTATCCCATTTAATATTACACATCAGTTTATATATGAAAAGTTATTATTAAATTGATTATATAAATTAACTCTAAAAAAAAACAACGGCGGAAGTGCGGATGTCAAGATTACATGTCCATATACTGAGCGAAAAATAATAAATGCACATCACGTGGGTACACAACAGCGTACAGATCAAAGTCAACAATTGCACGTGCCCCTGATCTGAGTCCTCTTTAAGTTAAATGTATCATACTATAAACAATATTATAGTACACCCAAACCCATATTATCCATCCCCCAACTTGGGTGGCAGTCTCACCAATGCCCCTGCTTCTACTCTGTGGCACCCTGTCCCAAGTCTCCTCAATGCACCTCTGTACACGTGGCTGTAGAATCATGTTTGTGAACTCTTTAAAACAATTTTTTTTTTTAGTAGTTAAATGGAAGTGCGTCTGTGCAACATAAACAGTTTCAGGTTATGAAAGTTATTTCCATAAATTATTTGGGACTCTCAAGTGATTAGCGTTTGATTGAGCATCGCCCTGAACAAGAAATGGCCTGTGCCGCCTTGCTTGCACTGGTGGTTCTAGCAATATGCCAAAGCACAGTTCACGGGGCTGCTCCAGTGGGAAGCCCTGCTGGCGCCACAGCTCCTGTGGCACTCCCAACCGCAGCCAAGGAGTTCCTGGAAGAACACAACCAAGCAAGAGCTGCAGTAGGGGTTCGTCCTCTCAAGTGGAGCCAGCAGCTAGCCAATGCAACAGGTCTCCTTGTCAGATACCAGAGAGACAAAATGGGCTGCCAATTTGCAAACCTGACCAGCGGCAAGTATGGTGCCAATCAGTTATGGGGAAGTGGCATGACAGTGACTCCACGCATGGCTGTGGATACTTGGGTGAAGGAGAAGGACTACTACAATCATGCCGATAACTCGTGTGCTCCAAATCACAGATGCGGCGTTTACAAGCAAGTGGTGTGGAGGAAATCTCTGGAGTTGGGATGTGCACAAGCCACTTGTACCAAGGAGCAAGTAACTTTAACTATATGTTTCTACAATCCTCCCGGAAACATTGTGGGAGAGAGCCCATATTAGTCTCGTACTGTAACCTGACCTGAGTCTTTGTAGAGTCAAATTTCATGAATAATTATGAATTAGAGCTTGCTTTCCAGAATTTAGATCAATAAAAGAAGGGCTCATGGAAGTATTATTTTAATAAGGTAAACGAAAATTATAATAGTATACGTTCTCAGTTCACTCCACCGACAAATGTAAATCGAGAACTTGGTTGTCGTCACTAGTCTCTGTGTGGATGGGTTGGTCATGGATTGGCGATAGATGGTCCGTCATACACAGAACTGGTGAAAGATAGTAGTTGAAGCCAATTTCATTGTCGTAAATGTCCCTCCAGAGGCAAGGACAGAGTTTTTGCAATTTTATCCAGTTTATTGTTGTTCACAAGTGAAATGATTTTCTCATTACCAAATTTGAAAAAATCAAATTAAATTAAAAAAAAAAGTGTTTTAAGTTTGATAAATCTTCATTGGGAGAGATAGTAAATAGACTTTGAGTTTGCATTTTGAGATGAGATGCAGGTCAGGGGGTGATAAATGATAGTATGATAGAAGTGGGGCATTACAACATCAAGAGATCTATTTACAGACGCTAATGTTTAATTTACTTTAATTTCCTTCACAAAATTACAAAAACCATAGATATTTTTATCCAACAACATGCCAGAAAGGAGTTTACATTATACAAATACAAAATATCTCATTCTTCTACCTAGTACCTACCATTCCATTTCCAGCTTCATCTTCTACTGTACAGAGAGAAATATCAAATCCTCCTATGTAGATATCTTAATAATGCGGAAAAATGAGCTCAAGTACTAAAATTGGCACTTGGATACAATCATTTTATCAGCTCTTTAGATATGAGATACCGAAAAGTAAAATTATGAGGAATCCATTCAATGGATTTGCGAGATTTACTTGATTGGCATTTTTTAACACGCTTCCTTAGACATTCAGGCAAAGACTGTTGGAGCATCTCCACGACTCCGGCTTGACACAGACCTGAATCCTTTGCATATGACTCTACAATTTTTGGTAAAAGGATTTTCTGGTCCTTGTGTATGCCAAAGGTTGCACGGATGTACTCTTCTTTTGCAGTCTCCAGCTCCTGAAATACTCTCTTTGTCGTGTACACACGGACCTGAAATACAAGGTTTGACCATTAGTAAAATTCTCGTTTGGAAGACAAACAAGAGAGAATCTACATCAAGACCTTTAGTAGAATGAAAAGGGTTGATGCGAGATAAAATGAAAATTAAGTTCAATTAATTCCATGTCAATAAGATATTTACTTGGCTCAGAACTAACGAGAGTTCCGTAAATCCCATTAGTTCTACCTTAGTAAGGAATGTGGTTACAAGAAGCATTAGAACCTGATGAAGCTATCACATGGAACATTTTTTACTGCTATAAATATTAAAAATGAGAGTGAAGTACCGCAGGATCAGAATGGCTTCCTGAACAGAGAGCAAAGTGCAAAAGGGGTTCTGAATGCTCAATTGCATATGCTTGCCGGTCATCTCCGCTCTTGAATTTTGATCTTGAAGAGAGTATCAAGCGAATCCACTACAGGCAGAAGAAATTTCTATCAGCTCCACTACTAATATGTGGTTAGATAAGCTTCATAATAACACTACAACATCAACTTTGATGAAGCTTCTAGGCTAAATAGGAAAAACTACTAAACTGCTTAATTTAGCCAAAAAGAAATATCTTAAATAATCAATTTTCATTCCCTCTTTTATTCTTGTGGAATTTGGAGTGAGTTGGAGCAGGATACAGAGGTTTGATCTCTTAATGAAGCAAAAGCATAACAATTTTATGTTGGATGCAAAAGTTGTTCTAGTGTCTACTCATAAAATCTTTTCAAGATGAATAGTTAATGTTAGACCTATAACCACCTAACAGATCTCGACTGGTGCAGAATAAACATAAAACCCGAGTCATACTCATGTATAAGATACTTGAAGTAACTTCAAAGGGCCATAAAATTGGAATTTTCAAATGAAAAACCAAGACTTGATATCTACCTGTCCAGGACGAGACATCCGGCATCCAAGAATAGAAGTCTGTATTGTGTCTGCACTAACTGTGTGACGCCCCACATTATATGCAGCCTGGATGGTGCAAGTGATAAGAAAACATATACCGGATGGAATTGTCTTCATCAAGAGAAAAAAGTAAGACTCTTATTACCTTCAATAGTAGAAAGAGCCTCTTTACATTATTTTGTGGAATCCCATAAGCCAAATATGCCTGTTGGAAAATTAAAGCAAAAAATTATTTATATTCCAACTCATATCAGAAATAGAACCTCAAAAAAGATTAAAGAATAGTGATATTCTTTAAATGGATAAGATCGTTACATGCATCACTAATGCATTATGTATGTTGATCCAAAACGCTAGCTTTTCCTCATGTTTCAACTTCCTAGGATCAACTGCTTCCAATCGAGAAATGAGTGACCTGTAACATAATAAACTTGTTAAGAATAATAGAAATTGCAATAAAATATAGAATTAAAACAAAATTTAAGTTGCTAAGTGACATATATCACCACTAAATGGTTTCTCAATAATTACATGTCACAAGGACTCACCTGAAATTTTGAAGTAAATGTTCAACATCACCTAATTTCTGATTATCTCTATAGATCCATGGGATTTCAACCATTGTGCTGTAGGGTCCACTAAATTCTTGAAGTCCTTCCACATGAAAAGGGTTATCTAACCTTACATCGAAAGATGAGATATTCTTAAATCCAGGACTCCACATTTCACAATGATCTCGTGGGGAAAATGCACTTATCGATGATAAGGATGAGTTTGGAGATGAAAGACCATTATGCATCAATGGTGGGTCAACAAGCTTGCAGTATATAGCTGACATGCATTTTATCATATCCTCAGAAAGCTTGTTAGGTGTCTCTGGAACATGATCGGAAATGCGAGTGCCAAGATGCTCAGCAAGACTGATTATATTTGTTGCATTCTGAGCATACTGTAGATTTAAAAAAAAAAAAATCCACTGAAAGTCATAATCCAGAAAAATCCAAATTGCCTATATGGACATTACATGAATTGATGTGTATCTACAATTGTTTGTCCTAGAGCCTTGCACAGGTACGTGGATTGTCAATGATTAAAATCTAATACAACAGGCTCTGCAGAAATTATGTATAAGCCTATCAGTCAAATATGACTTCGAGCTTGGATGCATGCAATGTGATTGCCTAGAGTAGGGAAGTGAAAAAATAAATCTACCTCCATCATGGATAATGGTTGTGAATGGCAAGCACGTACAGCTCTTTCCAGTGACTCGGCTTGAGGAGATGATCTAGTTGGGCATGCAGAACGTTGCGATAGTGAGGAGTGACAGCGATGAACGCCAGAATCTAATAGCTTATCTTCTCCACCAATACCATTGGATTTCTTCCACCTATTGTCATCTGACTTATATCCAGATTGAATAGCAGGATTTTCCCTTTTCGATGTGATGTCAGGTTCAGAAACGTCCACAAACCTTGCTCTTGGGGTAGCCAAAGGTGATTTTAGTCTTTCATCCTTAGTAGAAGGTATACAAGAAATTTGTTGATCAAATGCCTTCCGATACAATGCGAGAAGATATTGTTCCAAATAGACAACTTCCAGTTCTAACACTGCGATTTCCTTAATCAGTTCTGTGGCCGGCTAGAGTTTAAAAAATGAGGAAAAAAAAAGCAATATTAAAATGTATCCATCGATAATGCGCAGAAACAAGTAAGAGGTAAGTCAAAGACTCAGAGATAAATATTAGCTTCCATACTTATTTTTCAAAGGCAACTAGAGAGATAAAAAGGTCAATTTTAATAAGCAATAATTCCATACTGACAAGGCACATAACTTTTCAGCACCAGAAATGATGGCTAGAGGTGAGCTGCTTCTTTCTCTATTATTCTCTTTTATGGTGCAAGACAAACATAGGTCAGAAAACATAAATTGCAGTAAAAATGCAGACTGACAGCCATGCATGTCCTTATTACTGGTCTAGGTGTTTTATAATTTATGTTTTAAATATATGGTATGGTGAGATTGGTGAGATTGCAGATTCTTTTGATCAGGAAGTGATTTGCAGTTAGTGAGTAGTTAAAGCATGAAAAAAGGGTTTGAGCCCAGACTTTGTTTTAGACCAAGGAGGCTTTTCCCCAAAGGCTACCATCTGGGCTAGAGAAAATGCAAAAGCAATTATAATAGTTCAATATAAACTGAAATACAAAGGAGATACCTTAGGCATTGACATATTATCTGTATCACTGTTGGAAGAAGTCCTATAACCTAATGCCTTTTCCAAAGCACGACGGACCTCAAACTGATCTTGCAATCTTTTCTCAAGCTGTAGAATCTGTATATAAGAAATGAAGAACATATAATAAATAAAAATGTGCATCCTTTAAGTTGGGGCCCGATAACAAGACAACAACTGGCTGACTGCCTGAGCAATGATCTAGTTGGACTTGTGCCTTATGAATATTTAAAACATGAGTACAATGATGACAAAAATTTTAGTTCCACACCTCTTGCTTCAAAGAATTTTGCGCTTCTGCTGTGGGCAATTGTTTCTTCTTGGTTTCAGAGTGCTTAAAGTGCCCTGTCTCCTGGTACAAGATCACATCCAAATCAGAAATGTGGAACTCTATCAGAATTATTTTCCGGAGGTAGAGTCACTCAGGATGACTATCTAGCAAGTAAAAACTACCATAAATCTATTAAGAAGTGATAAAGTCAGCTCAGCAAGGCCTTCTATCCCAGTTTCTTGGGAGTGGTTATGAGTTTGTTTTTGGTAATCCACTTCATCTAGATTTTTTCCCTTTAATATATATATTTTTTAAGGGTGATTTGAATCTACGACATTGAATAAATGATTCATAGCTTTAGCCACCTATTCTAGATTACCAAACACATAATTGATCAAGAGAAAAAGATCAGGGGAAAAAAAAAAGGAAATGGAATAAAATAAGATTGTTAAGGTAATTTTTCCGCTGGTAATGTGGTCAAGGTCCTTATAGAATTGAAAAAAGAAATTACAAAATAAAAAAATAAAACAATTAAGAAAATCACATGATAATCAGATTATCATGCCGTAAGTTCCCTTGCCTTCTTTAGAAAATATAACCTTTTGAGTTTTAAGCAAAAAAGGAAAATAAGGAAGTATCTTACCAGTTTTGTTCGATGTGTTGCTTCTTGGGAACCATTTAAGCTATCTTGCTCAACTCCTTTCTTATCAGGAAAGCTGCCATGGCATGAGAACAACCACAAAAGATCAATATATGTAATTTGGAGAAGAAGAGAGGAGTTGAAGGCCATCAATGCAATTTTGGGCACTTCCTAAATCTTTTGAACATGCCAAAGCTATATTATTTGTATTCTTAAAAAGAACAATATTACTTTGTTTTTCCCAAAACCCACTTCAAAATGGTCCTAAAACTATGTGAAATATGCAATAGCGCTACTACTCATTAATCATAGACACTATCAGAAAAAGAAAAGAGATTAAATTGAAAGCAGAGACCACTTGACATTTAAGCCTAAGAGCCCATATTCGACCATTTTCATGATGTAAAAACAATCTCCAGTTTGCTCTTTATTGCAACTCTGATCTGAATCATGGGTCGTCTATGACCCACAGAAAATTGGCAACTGAAGCCAAAAGAAGTGTCGCTGAATGGATAAATGTCCTGTCAAAGTTGTTTCTTGTAAAACACATTATACAGTAGCAGTAAATGCTCAAATTTCCATTTAGCAGTAATCCATCAAGGAAGCCTTTCCAGATACAGAGACTATTAAGTAAAAATATCTAGAAAAAGAAACCAAGTGTAGAAAAAACAATTGCAAACCGAGAGAAGCAAGAAGAGCTAGCTACCTCTTTGAACGCTTGTGTCTGGGAGTCACTCTCAGTCCCAGCATTGTATAGACCCTTACAACCTTCAAACCAAAGTGCTTTCAGTCAAGCAAGCACATTTCTCACAAAAACAAAACAAAAATTAAGTTATCGGTTACCACTTACCGTTGCACTTGAGAAGAAGAGCAGTTGCAACCAAGAAAGGATAGTTTTTTTTGAGATGAAGAAGACCAGTAGCCCAGAAGACCAAATGGGGTTGCACAGGAGATGGCTATTTACACTCTAAATACTTCATTTGTCTTCTTGCTTTTTAAGCAACCCTTTGCAGTTCCAGGAAGTGCCCGCAAAGTGATAATCCGCCGCAAGCATAAGGGTCTGAACAAATCAGAGCTGAAATAGTTGCATTAAACCCACCAAATACGGCAAACTAAAGATGAGACTTTTGGCTTTTGACCAGCTATCTTTCTTTCTCTTTGAAGTGATGATTCTCTATTAAGTTTATTATAGTTTTTCCAATGAGGAGAGGCTTTTTGCATTAAAAGAAGTTATACCAGCTCGTGGGCTTTAAGACTAAAGCGAACAAGAAAAGTTTCCATAACAGTCAAGCTGGTGAGAGCCGAGTCCTAAATGTCAACATGTACAAAAGTGGACAATTTTCACGGGGTAAATACATAGACACCCCCAAGGTTTGGTCTAAGTCACAAACTCACCCCTATTGTTTATAAAGTAACATAAAAACCCCCAGAATTGGAAAACACGGGGTCTTGACCCATAAAAATAGGGATCTTAATGTTACTTAAAATATTAAAATGGGGGTCTTTATGTTACTTTATGAATAATAGAGGTAAGTTTGTTACTTATATCAAACCTTGGGGGTGTCTATGTATTTACCCCCAATTTTCACTCAACCATATGTTTTAAGTAGACAAATGAGAGGAAGATAAATGAATAATAGTTATATTTATTATATTAATTAAGAGGGCCAATTTCCACATTCTCTTCTCTTGTTGGGAAGCAAGAGGTGGGAGTTGGTGACCGGCCCTCCACCTTTGTCCTATACTAATGCTGTTATAGTACACAGTTTGGCAGCATTCAATCATGTACGCATCTGGTTCTGCGTTAGATTAGAGTACCTAGCATAGTAGCGTGCCCCTACGTTACATCATGTATTGCATCTGATGTGGCAAAAATAGTTTATACAGAAGTAATTCATTGTTGTCCATTTTAGTTGATGACATTTGGTGATGATACGCTTTACTTTCTGGTCACCCGAGTTACATAAGAGACATCAACTTACGAGATTGGGAGTTGAAGACGATAAGTCTATGCCCATGAAGTTCAAGATTTATGTTCTTTTCAATTTGTTTAACATAAAAACCCAGGTCAACTTACACATCAATGTGTGTCGGCAGCTGATCACACTCGGGGGCATTATACTTATAAATTCTATCACCTGCAACTGTAACATATAATTTCTTTTCTAACTAAACCATTCAGCGAAGATTAAATTAAGCGAGCTTCAACCGAAGTTAGCAGTTGAGCAATTTAAAGATTCTTTTAGGTATTATGTCATTATAGAGCTGTCACTAGCTTGAATGATTTAAGCTGCTTAATATAGTCTAAAACAAAAGTGAGGTTGATTAGTTATGCCAAAATCTTTTAGTACTAGATCGAACATGCATTTTTCAATGAGCCACATGAAAATCAATTTGTTTGTCTTTCCATAAAGTCATCTGCTATTTCTGTCTCCGGAAATTAGCTGATTGGCTGAGTCACTTCAGCAGATCATATTCCGTTGTGACTAAAAAGGTCTTCAAGTGATTCCATACAAATATTACAGACTATACGCAGCAATCAAGAATGTGTTACATACAAATGTTACTTGCTAACAGCTCTTAGATTGGAAGAAAAGTAAGCTCTCCTAAAAAGGGATGAAAGGTGAGGGCTAAAGGGAACATTGGATGCTTGACAGGCGATGAATTTTTGTGGGGCTTCTATTTGTCTAATCTCTTGTGAGAAATTAGGCTTTAGGCAGATACCCAAAATTGGCACTCAGTGTCCGAGTGAATAACGTTTGTCACAGAATCCACACAATAAATTATGCTTGTGAGGCTTGCCATTTGCCAAAACCGATGCAAAAGAAAAGGTAAAGATTTGTGCTAACAAGTTAAGGTGGTCAAGCCTCTCTTTTTGTCGTGATACTCTACCTATGAGAAAAAGTTCCATTTTCCACTGCAACAAAGAGAGAGAAAGAGAAAAAGAGAGAGAGAAAGAAAGAGGTTGATCATTGAGAACTACTTACTTAACAATTAATTAATCGTAAGTGGTAACCTTTTATATCGAGATGCTGAAAAATCCAAAAGCTAAATCTAGTCATACCGGATTAACCAAGTGTGGAATACAGGGTTGAAATATGGGATTTTGTTGGATAATTGGCTTATGTTGTTTTTAACAAATGTTATACTATAAGATAAAATGCCCTTTAGAGACTTTTGCTTGTATGATATAACTAGGCATATATAATCAATCAATGCATTTTACTTGGTGTTATGTGGCACAGCTTAGTGATTCTGCACTCTGTGTAATGAGACAGAGCGAGAATGGCTCTTTTGGACTATCTGATATTTAAGCACCATCGTCAGAAGTTAAAAATTTCTACTCCCAATAAATAAACAAATGAAACTTCTATTTTATCTTATTATCAAGATTTTACCCAAGTCAGATGAATCAGTTTCTCAATGACAAAAAATGTAAGAATATCGAGAAAAATGTGTAATCTATTCAATTTTTCAAATGAAGCTGACAGACATGCTTCATGGTTTATGAAATTGTCGCCCGAGTTGAATTAATTACATTCTTTTAATTGTGGATTGCAAAAAATAACATCCCCCTATTACAATTATCGAAAACACACAAAGTTCCGAGATATAGTACTGAGATTTTTCTCGAAAAGTTGTCAGTTTTATAGCTCAAGATTAGGTTAGATACCCAAGTGTTTCTATTAATTTAAATCTGGAGAAATAGCTGTGGAAGCCTGTGCTTACTTTTTAAAAACTTTTTGTGCAGTTAAACAATGGCAGATCGTCATGGGGACCAATGAACACGTTCTCTGATGAAAATTTTTAAACTTTGATCTGCAGAATAGCCAATTCAAGAATGAGTTAAAAACAGACTAAGCTAAACAGCGTTACAGGGTTCCTGAAATCTATAGTTGCAGCTCTCAAGAAATCAAGCACATAATTCAAATCATGTCGTAAATGAAGACAAATTAGAAGTGAATACAAACAATGGGTGAATTACGGTGGAAGCTTGTAAAACTCTGAACCCAGTTTTGAATGAAACTACTATTTCGTCTTTGTTTTTGGTTGCATTTAAACTACATAGTACTAGTTTGTTTTATAGGCAACAGAAGTATGTTTAATCAAAAATCTTGACAGAACTCTCCAGAACAAATTGGTCACATACTAGGATCATATAGCTACATTTTGAAATTTTGGACATCATTGAATGATGAAGTTTTCAATTTATTGCTTTTACATTGATACAGAGGAAGAAAAAGACAACACCAAAGAAATTTGTAATGAAGTGCCCAGATCAGTTAAATTTTTTAAAAAGTGAATCAGGAACATAAAATCTGATACAGCTGATGCATCCCTCACGAGTGGGGGACTAAGCAGAGCCTCGAGTTGGGATAAATTGGGCATGGGTGAGGGTTGAGGGCAACCGGGAAAGCGAAATGATAGTAGTGGGCTAGTGGCGTGTTTGTGCTACAAGGTTGTTGTAGTTGTCTGGGTTTGAGCATGGCCTAGAATCCCACACTTGGAACAACAAAAAGCGAACTTTCCAAAGACATTTGGACAAGCAGGTCAATGCCAATCATATCCAGCAAAAGGCATCTCCACTCTCTTCCATGTCTATCTGTCCCCACCCCACTATCTATCTCTCTCTCTCTCTCTCTCTCTCACTACAATGGAGTCCAAAAGCTTCATCAGCTCTTGCCATTTTTGTCATTAACATAAAAATACTTATTTATCAGACGACTGATTCATTATTATATCATGTTAGATAGGTAAAGAGGTCCTATGGACTGATATTTCACAAACCCCATTTCATCATCACTTTATGCAACAGCAATCGGATAGTCTAATCAAAGGTTGCGCTAATCTAAAATTTCAAAGCCATGCGCCCACATATGGGTCCTCTCTAATTGTGGAGACGGGCAAATTAAGTGTATTTTACGTTGGTAGGCAATAAAGTTTTGTTACAGAAGCACTGCTATAGAAAACAAACAGGTAAGTCGTTTCTAAGTTGAATTTTGAGAAAAGCAAGTATGTCTTTACCATATGAAAGGGTAGCTGGGAGGCTGACAACCAACCTGGTTACACAGGCTTTATCTTCAACCTCTCCAACTAAAGTACCAACCACCATTCAAGAATCAATTAATGATCTTCTTTTTCCTTTTACTTTTTTTCCCACCTTTCTTCCAGTTAATACTTTAATTAAAAAACATAATAAAGCATTCATACGTGGTTCATCACATTCACTTAACAATTGACAACAAACTCCTACCTGATATCTGGCTTGATTTGGTGGATTTGTAACTCTTTCAACAGGGTGTAGATTGAGTCCAACGCCTTTGAAAGATGAGATTACTGGGAATTTTTCACAATTTGCATTAAATTATATCAAGAATGATCATTAACAATTTTGAAACATAATTAAGTAGATGTTAATCCTTTCTCTTGCTTTCTTATATGGCGCTAAATTATGGACCTATTCTGTTACAGTATTAGGTGTAAAGCCACGCGTTGCGGTTATATTTATTTAATATTATTTTTTTAATTAAATAAAAAATTGAGTTATAAAATAAATAAGAAAATGACGAAATCAGATGGACTGAGGTACGGATATCTCGCTCACTTTAAGGAGATTCAAGCCATCTACGGTTGGCAAAGCCTAGAACCCGGTGCAACAGGTTTTTCTCAAAGACTTGTCTCCTCCAGTATACAACAGCCCAACTATTCGTCGAATAGCTCAAACAAACTCTGGACAAATAGTTGAGTTCAAAGCTCCACCAAAAGAATACTATTCTTTGCCTAAAAATCTCTCAAATAAAAGTGAATGAAAATGTAAAATAATTGTGAATGTTATTGTTTTTTAAGAATCA